>JZKD02S2046598.1:181188-194366 GCA_000966675.3 Picea glauca | reverse complement strand
ATATGTACCAACATCATCAACTATACACTTCATGTATGTGCCAACTCATCAACTACTTGTCTCAACCATGTACCCAACATGTACCTCAACCAAAATCCCTCATCAATTTCATCATAAAAATATGATTTGCAACTTTGTAATAGACCTGGTGTATATTATCACATCCCTTCAAACCTTCCTTAACTTTAACAACAAGAGACTAGCATTTTCATCAAACTTTTCTTTAGTCTCACATGACTAGTTTTGGATTAGTCAATAACCCTAACTTGAAATAATCATAACTATGTAATTGTAATGAATAAAGATCTGAAAATAGTACACAATGTTCTTCATTGTGTTTTATGCAATTCCTCCAGGTGTCACTACTTGGAGCCTCTCAGAAAATGAGTTATAGCAAAAATGGCATACCTTGTTGAATTATGGCTTATTTTAGAGAGCAAGCTTATAGAGCGTGTCCCGCACGTAATATTTGTTGCATGGATATGAAACCTTTAAAAAAAATAACATAGAATGTACTCTAACCAACACATTTGGTCTGACCTAATTTGGATTTGTTATGAAGAAGTTAAGATGTGTTTACCCAAAACACATGTTTTGGACTAGTTTCAGGACTAGACAGAAACCCTATTTTCCACAGAGTGTAACTCCAAAAATACAACGACCCACAAGATTAAATTCATACCACAGCTAATTGGATATATTTTATCAATGTTCTATCAATTTCATGGTCTGAATCATTCTAGAAAAAACATTATTGCGAAAATGGTGAGATGACCTATAAATAACATACCTTAGAAAGCATCATCAAAATAATTTATCCTCCCTTGAATTTCGGTCTTCTTTACTTCACCTTCTCTCTGAAATTCGGCTTAGATATCCTTTGGTTACCTAATTCACCTATAGATATTCAATATGCTCAAGTGTAATATAAAATGAGAGAGCCTTGCCTCTTATTGATACTTTCATGTAGCTTCCTCAAGGGGTTACCTTTTAACTATCTTAACCCACTTTCCTTATTTTAGGGTTAACCAACTTCTAACCACTTGTACAATTAGTAATTTATCCATTAACTTTATTATTTAAATAATTTATTTTGTATCCACATTGAATTATAGTACACACATCACTTCACTTTACCTCAAGGGGTTACCTTCTAACTATCTTAAACCACTTTCTATATTTTAGGGCTAACCCACTTCTAACCACTTGTCAACTTTGTAATCTCTCCATTAACTTTATTATTTAAATAATTTATTTTGTATTCACTTTGAATTATAGTGCGCTCATCACTTCAATTTATTATTTACCTTCTAAAAATCTCTTAAACTACTTTGACTACTTTGACCTTTTGGGGCTTCTAGATGACTCATGAGGGTTCTCCAAATTCGTATGGCCATAACCCTCAAACCGTGAGGAGTTATGTGACGTTCCACATACCAACAGAAATGGAATGACATGTACTATCCATATAGAATAGTATTACTTGAAAATAAATCAAAATTAATACCATTATACATCAAACAAATTTGGGTCCATCACCCAAACCTGGGTTCTCCAACTTCACATGGCCATAACTCTCTAACCGTGAGGAGTTATGTGATGTTACACATACCACCAGAAATGGCATGATATTTGATACCCATATAGAATAGTATTACATTCAAATATATTAAAAATCATACCATTATAGATCAAACAAACTTGGGTCCATTACCCAAACCTTTGTGCTACCGAACTTTCTCCAAGGGTTGACATCAATCACTAAGGGTTGACATCAATATACAGTATCACTGTCCAATTGTTGACATCAACAAAAACAAAAAATCCATACCAAATATCCATCAAACTAAGCCAATTTTCTGACAATATTTTCCCTTAGTGTTTTAAGATCTTTAGCTAAATCATATTCTAAAACTTGGGCAACAGGGTTTTGTTTGGTTTCAATTTGTTTTGGTTGTTTGGATACCATATTACTACTTGTTTTGGGTGGAAGTTTGTTTTGTACTTTACTTCGAGTGTTATAAGGATGGAGAGTTTCAAAATTTGCTTGAAATATGTTTTTCGACAAATGTTCGAAGACAGGAGGAGATGAGTCCTCCTCATCAGGTGTTTATTCTTCACCTGTGTCATCTTGATTTCCAGGAGGTACAGGAACAGCGTTATCATGTGCTTACAGTATTGCTTGTAAGCATATTGTACTGCTTCAAATTCCATACCTTCTGTGGTCGGGTTTAGTGTGTTTGGAGGATAAGGTTTCCTGAAAGATGGTCAAAATTTTCCTTTACTTGTATATGCTTCTTCAACGGATATTTTTAAGTCTATGACCTAATTGGATAATTTCTGGAAAGATTTCTACAAACTTTCCAAGTATAAATTTTCTTGTTGACTTTTACTTTGCGGAGGTCTAGTGAGAATTTCTATTTTATTTTTAGAAGAGGAGGTTGTTTCAGCCTCAACATTTAAATTATCTTTTAAACTCAGAATGTCCTTTTCGATAAGAAACGCCTCCTCAAAAGCTTATTGTAATGTGTTATTTTTGGACCTTTTAACCCATATAGCTATATTGATATGTAGGGACTTAGTATAGTATGAAACAATAAAGTTTTACATAGGCATCGAATCTACAGGGATTTTATTTTTTAATGTAAGGAATCTCTGGTTGAAATCCTTAACCTTTTCTTTAGGGTTCATTTTAATACTAGAAAGATCCATTACCAGAACTTCTGGAGATTTATCGTCTCCAAAGTTTTCTAGAAAGAAGGTTTCAAACTTATCCCAAGAGACGATGGGTTGGAGTTGTTGTGCAAAATACCAAGTTGAGGAATTTCCTGTAAAAGTGTAAAGGAATAACCTACACACGACATCCTCATGTTCGACGCTCTGGAGCCTAACAACTTACATGGATTTCTTGATATGATCCTCAGTTGATTGCTACGAATCTGGGTCAAATTTGGGTATCCCATTTTATGGATGTTTGGGTAACGGGTTTTGGGGTCTAGGTACTACCACGACATCTTGATCGAGCCAAGGTTTGGTGGGATTATTTAGGTTAGCCATGGGAATTGGTGGAGATGAAGGTTGATATTGTTTAGGCAAAGAAATGCCTTCATCCAAGGATTCCTCTCTTGAAGAGGGCGGAGAAGAACCAGGTGATGATGGTGGGAGACCAGATCCCCCAACACCTTAGATCAGTGCTTCAGAAGGATCAGTGATATTCCCACCTAATGTTTAATCGGGAAGACCAGTGTCAAGAGGTTGTTCTTGCAGATTGGATAAATCAAGCAGTTGATTTAGCTGTCTACCAGGATGTTTGATTCAGGACAAAGCACTTTGAGTTCTCAAAATCGACTGGCGGAAAATTTCTTGTACATCAATCCCTTAAGGAACTGGTGTCACTGGTGTTATCACTCCAAGAATCTTTCCCTGAATGTAAAGGGAACGATCTTGGTAACTTAATAAATACTTAATGATCTGTAGAGATTGGATCAAGTTGGATGAATTGATATGTTCTCATACACTCAAAACATATTAATTCACTAAAATACAAAAAGGCTTTCAACTGCACTTGTTCAGAAAGTTAAATCAAGATGTGGGCATGTGGAGAATGCTTATCATATCAGTGGAAACACATATACTGTTGCAAATGTGAATGACCAATTATAACAAACATAAATATCTATGAGCCTAGTTCATCAACAAGGAGACAAGATGATAGATGTCTTTCATTAGATAACATAGACGAATGATCAAAACATTTACTCATAGACATAGACATGACAGAAATATGGAAGTATGAACATACACAGTGAAAGAAGCTTTCTGGTTTAATATGTATTCATAAATTCTGAAATACAAAGTAACAGTTGAATCCCCAAGGTCAAACCACAGTCCTCGAGACTATTCTCTCCTTCTTTACAATATCATCTATCTTGGATTTATATCCTTTACATCAAAAAGTCAAATCCTATCAAAGAGGATTGAATAATACTAAAAACAGTAATATAAAAATATTTACAAAATGATAGGAATCAGATCCTATGTAAAAGGAGAATCAAACACTTATCCAAATCTGGTCTTCAGCATTTTTGATATCTTCAACAGATTTCAAGGAGATAACAAGGCAGCTCAAGATCTTGTTTTGACACCTGGGCATATCTAGACCAAAAATAGAAAGGCCTCTTTAATCCTTTTTCCTTTGAATCTTCTTTAAAACTTGAAAGAGGAAATAATCTCTATCCCATTTAATATTATAATTCATTTAACACTTTACTAAGATGATTTGGGAGAAGAAATGTTCGTTCTAAGAAAAATTACTGAATTTCTTCTTGTGTCTGTGATTTTGGTGGCTTATAGGCCTAAAATGGAGTAGGGTTAGCTGCCAAAAGCAAAGATTTTGGTAGCTAACAGTGTCTTTTAAAACCTGTCTAGGCTATCGAAAGGGCAGGTCTTTGAAACCACTTCCAAAATTGTTGTTCTTCACCTAGTGATGCTTCAACAATTACACACTCTGCAACTAATAATGCAAGTTAATCAGCAGCAAGGTTTTCTTGCATTATACTGTTATATATCTCTTGGGATCTTTGTAAGGTATGTAAGACTGCAAATTCTTCGCCTGTTACTACCAGTGCCATGACAATATCTTGCAAGGCTTGTCCTGGGTTTCCTTCATTCGATAATAGCTTCAAACAACTTGAAATGGTTAATAAAAACTTGATGAATTTGGTGGATGAAATGAGGGAATTTCAGTGCTTACGCACTAATCAAACTCTACAAACACATTCCAGTAGCATCTGCGCCACAATATCTTCTCTCGTATCCTCTAGCAATTCACACTAGGTCTCCTTCTTCCCCGTTTTCAATTCCATTGAATAAACTGAACAATGAATGAGTTGGGTTAATGAATATATGTTGATCAATTGTAGGATAAAGAGCCATCACAACTATCTTTTCCATGATATTTTCATGGCGCATTCTGACCTCTCTTCAAAATCGGTCGTGTATTCAAGAAATTGGATATTGGCTCTGCCACATTCGAATTCATATGCTCTACAAAACTTAGGGTATATCCTTGCACCGATGAAGAATCCTCTATAATCTTTGAAGTCAAGAATGACAAGTCATCATTCAAATTGATCATGTAGTAAAATGTAGATTCGGTGGTTCAGAAATATATGCATGGATGAACTTCCATGTTTATAGAGCCAACAAATAAGACCTCTTGCAAATGTAAATAACATGTATCTAGATACCCTTCAATCTTGAATAGATGAACTCGACGCTTGCACCTGATTTGTCGAAGAGATATGACAAGAGGGACCATCCCATGGATTCCTCTTTCAAATGAATTTGATCTATCAACTTGGCATGCTAGTGACTCTCACTATTTGCAAAACTAGTAGTTGTGCATGTAATTATCAAAACTCTGCATGATACACTTACACAATTTGAAAACCGAAACTTATTGATGAGAAGAATATGATAATATCTCGATGGTTAGTGTTGGGTTGTGGTGATCACATAGATTTAGTGACTTGGCTCGATATGATAATTGGCATGTGGCTTGACTGGTAACTTGACCTGAGAGTTGGCCTATGGCTTCCCAAATTTCAATAAAACCCAAAATCTAGATTTGGCTTAGGCATATGTAATAATATATCTTTAGGTTTATTGAGACACTTTAAAGCACACACCCCTCTTGCTTTGATAATTTTTTCAAAAACACAATAAAAACTAGGAATACATCCAAATGAAAAATCTTGAGCAGCATTGATCATTTTTGGTTTTGCAGGTCAATATGGAAAATCCAAAGACCTTGTGGGAAATCAAGGTTCAATGGAATATTTAGAGATCATGACAAGTGGAAAAAGACCAAAACTTGACAAATTTTAATGTAAATATGCTCAAGTCACTTTCAAATTTTGAAAACAAATTTGAGTGCTAACAACTAGCTCGGCGAGAATGTCAGGAGTAGTTTCTGACATAGTAGTTTGGTCAAGTATAACGTTAGGGTCTGAGCGACTACATTTCATGATAGGAGAATGATTGTTTGGGGGATTCCTACAACCTCCTCGTTCCATCAATGAATTTCAAGCCCTCCTTCTAGCATTATTTGTTGAAGGGTGTTTATGACACACCCTCAACGAGAAGGGAAGATCTATATCGAGGTTGTCTATTTAACCCAAGTTGTTTGGAATAATCTACCCTGATGAGTTTTTTGGCTCCATTAGCCAACTAGGATTCCAAAATAATTAAAAGATTTAAACTAACTAAATATACAATTTTATCAATCGACACATTAATACAATTACTTAACTAATAGTAGTATTATATACAATAGATATATACAATTACAAGGTTTAAATAAAGCCTCATGAAAATTATTGTTTTCAACTAATGGATCAAAATGATTCATCTTTTTGTGTTTCTATAAGCTCCACTTAACCTGTGTCAAGTATAAATCTATGATAGAAGCAAGAACAATACTTCCTAAAACAATTCAAGGAAGTCTTTTATATTTCGGAACAAGTCTATGATAACAGAAAGACAAATAGATTTTATCTCATGTGAGTTTAAAATTTTGAATATTTGAAAGTGAAATAAACTCCAGCTCTCAACAAATGGTATTACCAACTACCCAACATTAGATGTAAGCTCAAGATGCATAGATAGACGATCAGTCATAGATATTAAAAGAACCAAAATATAATGAACCACGTAAAGAAAAACATAGCATGAAAAGTTATATGCAGAACAGTCTAAAGCTAGTTCAATACAAATAAAGTTTCATGTCCAGAATTTATATGAGAAACAATAATAACATTTCATAGTATACAAAAGGATGAAATCCAAAGAGTAAATTGTATCCCATGTAGTTTCATAATAATAAATCCATCATATGTTCCAAGAGGAATTGCCCCTCTCCCTGGGCAAGCAGTGTTATTTAAAACAAGTTCCTAGTTTGTTCCTCATATCATGCAAGATAGAGACAGATCTACTTTAAAAATCATTTACAAAAACAAAATAATCATAAAGATAAGTCTGTTGAAATCATTAATCCAAAATAGTTACATCATTCAAACATTGTTTTTAAAAAATGAAATTTACAGGTCCATTATATTCCCAACTTTTGACTTTCTATCAATCGTTTCACATTTACTTGATGTTCACCTGAGACAAAGAAAAATGAAATCTAAATTAGACAACAATTAAATAAACAAATTTAAAAGACAAGCTACAGAATCTTTGATTATGTAACTGGTCTAATAAAAACAAAATAAAAACGAATTCATTTATTATCCAAACAAAATCCAAATGTGAATTACAAGAAAAGGATTTACCAATTAGAAATTTGAAAGGGAAACATCAGACAAATATGAATTTACAATAGCATTGAAACTGGTGGAGTTTTTTATAATCACATCTCTCGATATCTTGAAATGTTTGTTGGCTCTAAGCGAATTTGATTGGATGCAATCTCTGAGATCTTCATTTTCCTTTTCCAGAACTGAGTTCTAAGTCATTACTTGATTCAATCGAGCCTGTAGGTAAGGGTTGTCTCGATAGTATCTTTGGGTCCAGTCAAAACAACTTTCACAATACACCAGTTCCAGATTTGGAAATGGACGAGTTTGATCTATACGAAGAGGTTTACCCTGTTCCATAATCCTTTTGAGGTCATATTGAATACCCAAGAAACCTTCTTGTTCCTTTAAAAAGGGAAGAAAATTAGACACGAAATCGTATTGGGGTGAATCAACACTGGTATCATCAACAGAGATTAGGTCTTCAACATCAATGACGGGGATAGGATTTTCGTGGTTGTGATGTCAATTTCTAACCATTCTGGAAAGGAATCGGTTTTTCCTTCTATTATTGAAATCGATATCTAGAACCCTCTATGTTTTATGTTTGCCATGCTTTTTGGTTTTTATTTCATTTATATCAACCACATCTTGCCCAGTATTAGGAGTAACAGAGACCTTTCCCTTCAATTTATCCAACACATCCTCTAAATATGTTTTAGGAACAAATTTGTGCCTCTGGTGAGTGCCTCTGGTTGATTTATGCAAATCAACAGGCGCTTCGGTAAATGACACAGGGTCTTCTTGCAATTTTAAACGAAGGTCTCGTAGAGATTGAGTCGATGGGAAAGGTTTGGAAGGCTCATCAAAATTCGAGGGTGAGTCTCTTACTGTTTTAGGTGTGAGTGGAACAAAGCCATTCCTATCCATGAAATTTTTCCAGTTATCTCCAGCCTTTAACAATTGGGAAATGACTAAGATTTGAATCAAGCCATGATGAAATAGACTAGACTGTGCATTAGGGTTTTTCCTTTGGTAAAATCTAGCCATCTTTTGAAGGCTTTTAAGTAGGTAAAATGACATGTTTAAGACAAACCCTAAGAAAACTATTAACAAATGAATATGAAACAGGAATACTAATCCATATCATCCCTCGCAGGTGACGAATTACTTGATAATTAATAGTAAACCGTGCCATTGAGGTTTGAACAGATTTATGGGTGTAATTGTTTCAAAGCATGGATAATAGTCATTTACAACAATGATTAGACCATGATATGACAATAGGAGATAAAATTCAAATTTTAAAATTAAATTAAAGTTTAGTTTCAAACAACTATCATGGATGTGGTAGGTGACAATAAAAACCCTTAAATGAAAAAAATGATTAAGGCATAACCCAAAGGTGATCAACTCATATACTGATGGTAATTCAAAAAATGATATTCTCAATACCCTTTAAGGTTCTTAAGATCTCTAGGTGTTTTTTAAAGACTCATCCAATTTCCCAAGGAGAAGTTTTAGAATTTGTATGATGTGTTTAGACCAATATTGTTTCAATTTCATTCTTAAGTAGTCATGAAATTGAACAAGAATAAGCGATATATTTATTGAAAGAAATAAACTCAAAAACACACAACAACCAATCAATAAATTAAAAAAAAAAAAATCATAATTGAGGTCCTCGCAGACACAAAGAGGCAACTATTAAAAAATTTCTTTCGTCAAAACTATGTTTTAAATATCGATGAAAATGACACGAATATATGGCTACCAACAGTCACATAGCCTCGGAAGGAGGAATATCCATAGACCCTGAAAGGGTCCAATCGATTAAGGATGTACACCCCCCAGTCAACAAGAATTCCTTACAATACTTTTTCGAAAAAATAAATTTCATTCGAAGATTTGTCCTAAACTTTGTCGAAAGGATAAAACTGATGAGTGCTTTACTAAATAAATATTTTTTGTTTAAATGGGATGATAAAGCCATCAAATATTTTGAATACATAAAATACACTATCTATCAAGCCCCTGTCTTGATCATCCTGGATTATTCATGATATTTCATAATATTCTCTTTTTCCTCCGAGGATACCATTGTAGGTGTCCTACTGCAAAAGGATGCTAACGATTATGAACACCATATATCGTTCATGAGAAAAGTCCTTGGGGATTCAGAGATGAATTATTCTATTACTGAGAATCAAGAGTATTCCTTAGTGAAATCCCTTAAGCAATTTAGAAACTACATGGGTTATAACAAAATCAAAGCTTATGTCCCTTACCTAAAAGTGAAGGATATCTTATCAAAACAAGATTGTATGGGTACTAGAGGCAAGTGGGTCTCCAAAATCCAAGAGTATGACTTGGAGATAAAACCCACCAAGATTATAAAGGGACAGGGTCTGGCCCAGATGTTGACTGAGAGCAACCAAGAGGCCATACAGATGGGAGAAAGTGAATAGATAAATGTGGTAGTCAGTGAATTAGAACATGACGAGTGGTTTTTTGATATCATCTACTACCTTAAAATTTTATTATGCCCGGATCACTTAGTGGACTACAAAAGAAGGGTTTTGAGACTTAAGGCTATGAAATATTATCTAACCAAAAATGGCCTTGGTTGAAAGGATCTTGAAGGAGTTCTCTTTAGATGTGTCAATCGAGAAGAAGCTGAGAAGTTTTTGAGGGAAGTTTTTGGTGGAAATTTTGTAGCCCGTACTACTGCCCACGAGATCCTAAAGGATGTATATTGTTGACCAACATTATTTCTAATACTCATCAATATGTCTGATCTTTCTAGCCTTTCCAACACTTCTCTGGTAAACCAAAACTCCTGACACCACCTCTGCAAGATACCAAATATATAAAATATGCAGAACAAAAATAAAATGCTAGAAATGACAGAATGACAGTAAAATATCTAGCATAATCTTCACCATACACATAAATGATATACGAAATAGCAACAGAAATACCGCTTTGATTCAGATAGAAATGTTCACAGGCCTCTTCGAGGGGGAAACCTCCAGTAGAGCAGTGCTTTGTTACAATAATCTCCAAGTTAGGTTTCTCATACCTTCGCCTCTTATTTATACTAAATATGTCTATTAAGAGAAGCATCTAGAGGAAGATCCTTCTAGAAGTAGAAGCTTATATTAGGTCTTCTTACATCCTCCTTATTCTATTTTATTGAAAGGCCTTATTAATATTGACCTTTATTACATCCAAATACATTGATCTACCTATGTGCAGGTTAGGACCTTAATATGTCCGCCACCTTAAAAACAACCTTGTCCTCAAGGCTTGAGATGTGGAAATTGCTGCAGAATGGTAGTTGGTTCCCAAGTGGCATCTGCTGGAGTCATGCCTTTCCACTATACTAGCACTTCCTTGATGGTTCTCTGACGCAGGTGACACTCACGTTGGTCCAAAACTGCTTCTGGCTGTAGCCAAATGGAGACTTCTTCAGCTAACTCTGGAAGGTTAGTTTGAATTTGGCACCTGGTTCCAATCACCTTCTTCAAGCATGAAACATGAAAAACAGGGTGTAGCTTTGATTGACTGGGCAGAGCTAACTGATATGTGACTTGTCCCACACACTTGAGAACTGTGTAAGGGCCATAGAATTTGGGTGCTAGCTTCTGACAATGATCTGCCTTGATGGAAGTTTGCTTATATGGTTGCAGTCTCAGAAACACCTGATCCCCTTCTGCAAATTGACATTCAGAGCGACCTTGATCTGCTTGTTGCTTCATTCGATTATGTTCCATGACCAAGTTCTCTTTAAGGGTACGAAGGATGTCCTCTCGAACGGTAAGTGTTTGGTCAACCGCCTGGACCTTCGAGGTACCTGGTAATTATGAGAGAATTGAAGGTGGCTTTTGTTCATATACTGCTTCAAAGGGAGTCATGCGAGTGGTTGTATGGTATGTAGTGTTGTACCACCATTCGGCGAGGGTAACCATTGAACCCACTGGTGTTGTTTTTCAGAGGAAAAGCACCTCAGATATGTTTCCAAACACTTGTTGACAAATTCCGTTTGACCATCCGTTTGGGGATGATAAGATGAGATGAGATGCAATTGTGTGCCTTGTAGCTTACACAATTCTTGCCAAAAATTGCTTGTGAAAGTTGGGTCTCTATCAGAAACAATAGAGTGTGGCATGCCATGTAGCTTGAATACCTGGTCCATGAAAAGTTGAGCCACCGTGGATGCAGTAAATGGGTGGGAAAGAGCACAGAAAGGAGCATACTTAGAGAGGCAATCCACCACCACCATTATGACTGATTTATTCCCTGACTTGGGTAGGCCTGTAATAAAGTCCATAGAGATATCCTTCCAAATAGCAGGGGGAATCAGAAGCGGTTGGAGGGTGCCTGGGAATTTGATTGTTTCTCCCTTGTTGCATTGACACACCTCACATTCAACGACAAACTTACGGATGTCTTGTTTCATACCTTCCTAGAAAAAAGAGTGTTTGACGCGGTCATATGTTTTGGTGAACCCTGAGTGCCCGGCTGTGGGTGTAGCATGAAGCTCAAAAAACACTGTGGATTTGAGCTTGGATTGTTTACTTAAATACAAGCGAACTTTATATCGAAGCTCATCCTGGAGCCAGGAGTATCCTAGGGGAGTCGGAGCCTTGTTCTGCAGTTGTTGGATCATATGTGAACTTTTGGGATCTTGAAGCCATTCCTGGCGCACATCTTGGAGCCAATCAGGTACAATGAAGGAAAGAGAAAAAAGAGATCCTTCATCTTCATATTTTCGGGACAGTGCATCCGCCACGACATTATATTTTCCCTTCTTGTAAATGATCGCATAGTCATATCCAAAGAGCTTAGTCACCCATTTTTGTTGTTCCTAGGAGGAAATGCGTTGTTCCAGAAAGTACTTGAGGCTTTGATGGTCTGTCTTAATTTGGAAGTGTTTCCCCAAGAGATACAGACGCCACAACTCAACATCATGAAGAATCGCCAACATTTCTTTTTCATAAATGGGTTTGCCCAGATTCTTTTCAGACAATTGCTTGCTAATGAAGGCCAAAGGTCGACCCTCTTGCATAAGGACAGCACCAATTCCTTTTCTTGAGCCGTCACATTCCAACACAAAAGTCTTTGTGAAGTCCGGAAGGACCAGAATTGGAGTGGTGCACATGGTTGTCTTCAAGGTTTGAAAAGATTGAGCCACTGCTGGAGTCCAAGTGAAAGAGTTCTTTTTGAGGAGAGTCATGAGAGGTGTTGCAATATTTCCATAGTTCTTAACGAACTTGCGCTAATACTCTGTGAGGCCCAAAAATCCGCGCAATCTTTTGAGGGTCTTTGGGTGTGGCCAGTCTTGCATAACTTCAATCTTTCTCAGGTCCACCCTTACGCCATCCTTTCCCACTAGATGACCCAAGTATTCTACTTCGGAGGCACCAAAAGAACATTTGGATTGTTTCAGGAAAAGTTGGTGCTGAGAGAGTAGGCAGAGAACTTGATCCACATGATTAAGATGGTCAGTCCAAGTTTTTCTATATATGAGGACATCATCAAAGAAAACTAAGACAAAATGACGGAGAAAAGGGTGGAAGACATGGTTCATGAGGCTCTGGAAGGTGGAGGGGGCATTACACAAGCCAAAGGGCATGACCAAAAACTCATAGTGGCCCTCATGAGTGCAAAAGGTCATCTTGGAAATGTCGGCCTCTTTCATGTGTATCTAGTGATAGCTCGAGCGAAGATCAAGTTTGGTAAAGAATTGGGCGCCACTTAATTCATCCAAAAGGTCATCAATGACAGGAATGGGAAATTTGTCTTTGATGGTTAGTTTGTTGAGAGCACGGAAGTCAGGACACATTCTCCAAGAACCTTCTTTCTTCAATACCA
>JZKD02S2046598.1:163307-178117 GCA_000966675.3 Picea glauca | reverse complement strand
TAGGTCTTCTTACATCCGCCTTATTCTATTTTATTGAAAGGCCTTATTAATATTGACCTTTATTACATCCGAATACATTGATCTACCTATGTGCGGGTTAGGACCTTAACAACCTCTAAAACCCATAGTAGTAGAAGCACCTTTTCAACAGTGGGGGTTGGATTTCATTGGGGAATTTCAGGACAATTTGAGTAATGGCTACTAGTGGATCCTAATAGCCATAGGTTATTTTACTAGATGGGTAGAGTCTATCCCCACAAATAAGTCCACTGAGGAATTAGTCATCAAATTTTTGGAGGAACGAATCATAACTAGGTTTGGTGTTCCATCCAAGATTACCATAGGCAATGCCAAGGTTTTCAACTCCCATGCACTAGAAGAATTTTGTTTCAAGTACGACATTGTCCTATCTCATTCCTCCAACTACTATCTGTAGGGAAATGGATCAGCAGAATCTAGCAATAAGAACCTTATGAATATTATCAAGAAAGTCGTAGGGGAAAAAAAGAGGTCTTGGGATAGAAAAAATAAATATGCCTTGTGTGCATATCAAATAAGAACGAAGACCTCAATAGGAAGAACCCCTTTTGAGATGGTATATGGATTAGAAGCGAAACTTTATGTGAACCTCCAAATTCCCATCCTTTGTTTTTCTTAGCAATATACTACTGATGGAGAATAAATCCAAGGGAAAATTAACCAGTTAATAGAGTTGGATGAGTATAGAAGAACCGCCTTGAGCCAAATGGAAAGAAATGAGGAAAAGATCAAGAACACCTTTGATCACAAGGAAAAATACAGAGATTTCGTTGAAGGAGATATGGTGTTGTTATGGGATAAGAGAAGGGAGAAACAAGAAGTTGGATGGACTATGGATAGGTCCTTACAATATCATGAGTCTTGTAGGGACAAACTCTTTAAACCTAGGGACCATGGAGGGGGAAGTTTTGAAGTTACCAGTGAATACTTTTCACATCAAGCATTACTACTCGCCAGCAGCATGATAGGTAAGTGCAAGTAAGTAGGAATTTGCATTCATTGTATATACCATTTGCATTTCATGCTAGAGTTGTTTGTATTTCCATCTGTACATATTCTTGTTTTAATTTTTTGTACTATATACATATGATTCGGGGGTGATATCACCACCCTAAATGATTGCTAACAAGTCTTATTTTGAGATAAAGTAGGTCACAGTTTATGCCAGATATGATGAGGTTCTCATGTGCTCTACAATGAGCACATGTCCCTGAGTTGGAGCCAGATGTTATCCTCTAGCCTAGGGATAACTAAGGAGATTGTGTCTCAAGGCCCATAGGTCCTATACATGGAGTACCGAGAGCCATATCGACTCGAGAATGGCCTTGGAGGGCCCATTCTTTAAATCTTTAGCGCCTCCACTTTTTCAGCAGCAACAACATCCATCACATCGGCTTGGTCCTGCAGTAGAAATGGATCTTTCTCCATGAGGTAATGATTCCTAGTATCATGGTATGTGTCACTCTGATCCTCAAAACCTTTGAATATGTGCATTTAATTCTTTTTATTATAACTTGTGCTTGGACCTTATGCTTTTGCACTTGACCACACCTGGGGGGGATGACATGATGCCCTAGTAATCTAGTACCCATAGGGTTTGAGTTTCCACTGGGGGGATTCATGAAAGGCCATCGTCCACTCCCACCATACTTACCACTTTCCATATTTTTCTCGCTCATCCATCCCATTACACTGGTCTGAGCATTGGGTTGGCCAAATATCTAAGGTTTGTACCTTAACTTGTGGGAAGAAGGGGCTAAAGTCCCAGAGGGTAAAAGTAGCTGGAAAAAGATAAAATCCAAAAGAGTGAAACCTTGAGATGCTTTGCCCAGGGATCCATGAGAAAGCAATAAAAATCTTCTCAGTAGGAAAAAAAGGGACCCATAAAAATAAAATAAAAACAAGACCTAGTTATAGGATAGGGGGTCTTATCACGAGCCATCCTATCAGGTCCATGGGCATGTAGCGGTATAAAACTACTGACACTTGGTCACCGCACCAGGATAGTTGTTAAGCCCTAAATAGTGGCACATTACCCCTTAATTGGCGCATATTATATTAGTAATGTTACTTTATTTATGTCGGCTTGGGTCCATTAGTTGTAATTATACCTCCTAGTCTCCTATATATACCAAGGAGATATTTTCATTTGGAATCATATTGTATTTGGACATTTATGTGGTGTATAAGGAGGTTTCCCCCTCGAAGAGGCTTATCATCTTAATTTCTCTCTTTTTCAAGGCTTTGAGTACTTATTCTGAGGTTTTTCTATGCTATAGTAATATTTGGTTCTTAACATATGGTATCAAAGCTCAAGGTCTTGGGGTTTCACTGCTACATCTGAGACACCTTGGAATTTTTGCTATAATTTGTTTTCTACAACGTTTCAGAAAAAACACCTTGTATGATATTTAGTAGACGGATCAAGGTACGTTGGGTTAAAATTTTAGCTCCAGAGGCCTTATACTTTTGGAGATACAGCCTGTGTAAGATAGGGTTCTGGAATCATCCTGAATTAAGTCATCTCAGAATTTTCTCTATAAAATATTTTATGTAACATTTCAAACTATGAAATCCATAGGATATTCACATAAATTACTAAAATATATGTGATAAAAAATTCATCTTCTGGGTCATCTTAAATTTGTAGATACACCCTGTGGAAGATAGGGTATATGATTGGTCCTATTCACTAGTCTCAAGAAGGTGTTCTGGGTAAAACAACCATACATTATTCCTAGAGTATCCAAATTGAGTGAGACCAATTTCATTGGATAGTGGACAATATTTAGTATTTCTGGAACAATTTTCAGAATTTATATCAATTATTTTGTGTGTGGCACGCTATACAAGTGAGATCTCCTGGAAAGTCTAAAAATAAGAAAGTTGTGGGGAAGTTACCATAAATTCCACTTGGAACATCCAATTTTGATTATACCTATGGCATTGCAGAGAAGAAATATTAGAGAACTACAAAAAATAAAATTTCATACCCAGAAGGGCCGAAATTTTGGAGATACAACAAAATAAAGATTGTCTAGCAGAACCACCTCAAAATCAAGGTTTAAAAGTGATACTTTGCGAACATGCCACCAAAAAAGGGAACTTATACACAAAATAAGCCTCCAAACAATCCTACTTGGACTCTTGATGAAGGTGAAGAAATGTGTAGGGACATAAATTATTTACAAAACGAGACAGTGACAAAAGATGAACTACAAGGGATGATGGATGGTTTAAAAAGGGAGATCATGGAAGAATTGAAATTTTTCTTAATAGAGAAGACACCTGAAAGTCAAAATGTATCCCATGAAATTCATGATGAGGACATAAGGAAGATGAATCAATAATGGAGAAACTCCAACTTTGGGTTGAAGACCAACCACGTTCCTAAGATCGATATGAAGTTTGATGGCAAGGAACCAATCACATGGATACTTCAGATGGAGCAATTCTTTGATCTACATGATGTGCCACATACACAAAAAGGTACGAATAGCTTATTTATATTTAGAACCCAATCAATTTGTGTGGTATAGATGGCTTTGTTCTCACAAATCACTTGTCACTTGGACAATTTTCATGGAAGAAATGATAGCACACTATGACGATACAAGGAGCAATACCTTATTTATCCAATTGATAAATCTCAAGCAAAAGGGTTCAGTTACCGAGCACATTGATAACTTCCAAAGATTGAATATAAAGGTAACATATATTCCAGATGAACACTTGATTGATGTATTCATTATAACTTTAAGGGATAACATTCAACATGAGGTTCACCTTTTGGAACCCAAATCATTGGTGAATGCATTTAGGGTGGCAAGAAATGTTGAAAGTAAAAATATGGCTATGGCAACTAGAAGGACCACTCCTAAAATCTATCAAGAGAATAATGCTCCTTCTTCTAAAACACCTCAAACTACAAGGTTGCCACCTCAACAATTGGAGGAAAGAAAAGAAAAAGGTTTATGCTTTAATTGTGAAATTAAGTATAGTAAGGGACATAAGTGTGGTGAGAATAAATTTTTCTACATAGATTGTGAAGAGGAAGGAGAACAAGAACAATAACCATCTCAAGATGAAAACGTAGAAGCAATTTCTTCTAAAGAGTTGAATCCCATGATATCGTGTAATGCATTGGTTGGAAATGGCACTCCTCAAACCCTCAGTATCGAAGGATATATCAGAAAGAAAAAGGTAATAGTCCTAATTGATTCTGGTAGTACTCATAATTTCATTCATTATAAATTTTCCAAAGCTCTCAATTGCTTTGTATATCTAGCACCAAAGTTTCAAGTAATGATTGCATAAGGAGGAACTATCAATTGCTGAGGAAAATGCAATAAGATAAATCTTACTATGGGGGAATATGTAATGAATATTCCAATTATTGCTATACCCATGGGTGGTGTTGTTGTCGTACTAGGAATCCAATGGTTACAATCATTAGGACCAGTGGATTTTAATTTTCAAGAACTTTTCATGAAATTTTCATTGGAAGGAAAATAAATTGAGTTAAGATGTATCACAGGGAAACCCGGTAAGGTGATAAGATTTAATGGCATGACCAAATTATTGAAAAAGGGGCATCAAGGTGTAATTGCACAACTATGCTCACTAGATGTTCAGACATCTAAGCCATCTATTCCCCTAGATATCCAAGGTATCATTGATAATCATTCCAAATTATTTGAAGATATTCCCAAAGGTCTTCCACCCTCTCGAAATCATGATCATGATATTCACCTAATTCTTTGGAGTCTTCTTCCTAATATCAGGCCGTACATATACCCTTATTCCTAGAAGAGTGAAATTGAGTGCATGGTTGAAGAAATGTTAGAGGTTGGCATTATTAGACCTAGCCAAAGTTATTACTCTGCACTGGTGGTAATGGTATTCAATAAAGATGGTTCATGGTGTATGTGTCTAGATTATAGAGAGCTTAACAAGATCACTATTAAAGATAAGTTTCCCATTCATGTCATTGATGAATTGTTAGATGAACTACATGGAGCAATCTATTTCACAAAGTTGGATCTTCATTCAGGGTATCATCATATTAGAATGAAGGAAGAATGTATCCCAAAAAAAACATTATGAACTCATGAAGACCATTATGACTTTTTGGCCATGGCTTTTGGAATTACAAATGCACCTTCCACATTCCAAGGGTTGATGAATTCCATTTTCAAGCCCATCCTTAGAAATTTTCTGTTGGTATTTTTTGATGATATATTAATCTATAGCAAGTCTTGGGAGGATCATGTGTGACATGTTGACAAGGTGATACAACTACTAAAGAAGAAACAACTATATGCCAAACTGACCAAATGATTCTTTGGGGTGAAGGAGGTAGATTATTTGGGTCATATTGTATCTCATGAAGGTGTCAAGGTAGACCCTAACAAGATTAAGGCCATGATGGACTGGTTGATTCCAAAAACATTGAAGAATCTGATAGACAAACCAAAATAGTGAACAAATGTCTAGAAGGATACCTTCGATGCTTTGTCTCTGATAAACAAACACAATGGTTCAAATGGTTACCCTTGGCAGAATGGTGGTATAACACTTCATTTCATACTGCAACAAAAATATCACCATTTATGGCACTCTATGGATACCACCCTCCTTCTGTCACCTCTTCTCTAAAATAAAAATCTAAGGTTCAAGCAGTGTAATATCACATCGAGCATCAAAAACAAGTTCTCCAAATCTTAAAGGGCAACCTGACCATGGCACAGAATCGCATGAAACAACAAGAAGATCAACATCATAGTGAAAGAATTAATGAAGTAGGGGATTGGGTGTTTTTAAGCCTACAACCATACAAACAGATGTCCCTCAAGAAAGCCTAGAAGGATAATAAATTATCACCAAAGTACTATGGACCTTATAAGGTGTTGAAAAATATTGGTACTATGGCATACAAATTGGTGTTGCCTGCATCATCGCGAGTACACCCATTTTTCCATGTTTCATTCTTAAACAAGGTTATAGGTGACAAGATCCTAGTTCAAACTATATTGCCAGAACTTCACGAGGAAGGAAAAATCATATTGGAGCCTAAATCCATCACTGCCACAAGAATTCGCTAGCTGAGGAATAGATCCATTTTAGAGTATCTCATTAAATGGAGGAAAATATCGGCTGAAGATTCCACTTGGGAAGACAAGTCTTTTATACAGAATCATCCAAGTGGCATGTGTGGTAGGTTCTTGAGGCCCAAGGAGGCCTAATTTTTTTCTCCAGGAAGCCAACGTTGCCCAAAAAGGGCCTAGAGTCACCCAAAAAGGGCATGATGTCATGTTAGAAACATGTTTTAGGGCTAAATTATGACATTTGATGTAAAAATTGGATATTATTTGTAACTGGCCAGGTCGACCTTTTTTACCTAATTCTGGTCATTAGTATTGTATAAATAGGGGGGGAAATCCCTCTTATTTTTCATCATATTTCATTCACACTTGTGAGGACTGAAATTTGCGCCCTCCTTAGGGTTTCTTGGCTGAAATTTTAGGTGCACTTGTTGAAGAGGCTTATTTTGGATTATTTTGGCAAAGTTCTTGGTTGATGTGTTCAACTAGGGTTCTTCTTGTTGAATTCTTGATGTATGTAAGTGAATTTTATGTAAATATTCTTAATTGAATGGTTATAGTTTTATTTATATTGAATTTACATTCAATATTATTAAATTCCTTGATTAAACCCTAGGAATACTATCACTTTTTATTGTCCTAGCTTCAAAAGATTTCACCTACTATATCTTGTCAAAAGGCCATTTTTCTTGAAGCATGAGCTAAGGCCTTGCCATTGCAGCACCTTAGTATCTATTGCTTCATCTTAACTTATTTTTCTTCATCATTGAGTTAGAGAGGGAGGAAATATACTAAGGCTTGGGGTTACCTACACCTTAGTAGCTACTTTCCCCTTAGGGTTTGATAATTGGAGCCTTAGGTTACCAACACTCCATTATATCAATCTCTCTTGTATTTAACTCTTCTATTATAATTTTTCTTCAACATTTTTTTCTACATTATTGACTCCATTTTCCCTAAAATCACTAGTCTAAGTCCTCTTTTGAGTAATTGATCAAAACAACCTTCAAAACCTATTCTTTGAGCTTCCTGCTAACTATTCATAACCTTAGAATATCCTAACCTACTAATAATATTGTTTTTGTTACTAAAGTAAGCTACAACCATTATATGTAGCATTAAAATATCATAAAAGAAATTGAAAAGGTTGATTTATACCTTGTCTTGATTGCTTCTATCAAATGCTAGTATTATGATTTCAACGGTTAATGATTCTTAGTCATTTTGAATTTATTTCAAGGAATTTAATGTGAAGTATTTCTCTACAAAGATTGTTGTTATAATTTTTTGTTTACTTCATCATATTCAACAAATTTCTTTTATCGAGAAAGTATATGGTTTTATGAAGTGCTAACCAACAAGTGTACTTGCAAATATATATAGTTTATTGTTTCTTTATTCCAGGAAGGTACACTTTGATACATTATCATTTCATTGGTTATAAAACTGAGACTTTTTTATTAGTGGTGAATTTTTTGAGGGGATCCTTATCTAGCCATTTTGACCTTTCCTTCTCAAACCCCCAGGTGACTGGGGATGTCTCCCCTGGGCCTACCTCCCTAAATAGAAAGATACATCCTCTTGAGGTTAAACTGATAGGATTAGTCTCCAGTTACACCATTTTTCTCTCCTTTAACCTTTCCTTCTATCAAAGTACAAATTGTGCGATAACAATAGGCACAATTGTCCTGCTTAATGCTCTTGATGACCTCCGCTGAGTTGTAGTAGTCACTGGAAATCCTAATGTGGTGACACAAGGACAGTGTTTTCTTGGTCAGCAGTCTCTTCTAGTGGAACTGTTTTTGAGCCATTTAGTTCTGCATCATGGCCATTTGTATCAGCCGAGGTAGTTCTCAAGGGTCCTACCAAAGGGTTAATTGGTGAATCTTCCCCTAATATTTGCATATCTCTATCGACTTCTTCCAGTAACAATATCCCCCTTTTTCATGCCTATGTCACTTTTGATGCTATGTTTTCTTCTCTTAATCTAATTTCTTCTTGATCTATGTGTTCTGTTGTCTCAACTTGTTCATCCATGGTCATTTCTTTGAATTTGGTCATATTAGGGTTATCCCTTCTATGGAGCACTTCCTCCCAATCCTGGGCACCCTTGGTAAATATGTCATATTTGAATCTATCATGAGCATATGGCCAACATGAGGACACCTGCGATGCATGTTGGAGTACCAGGACTTTTGAATCATGCTTACAAAAGCGGCCTGTAGGGAACCAATACTCAAGCTGACTCAAGCCTTCTTGTTTCTCCTGTGCAATTTCTTTAACCATATGAAACCTAAAATGAAAACCATAAGGTATAAATGCCCTCTTCTTGTTCTTCACCAAAGAATCATTATAGCCTTGTAGGATGGTCTGGTAGCATATTTTTCCCAATATGAGATGGTCTGGGACATGGACGAGGAGCAAGTGTGGTGCACCAATAGCCCTGAACACTCTGATATAAGTGTTTCTTCAAAATACCAGTGGCCAACTTTGGATATCATCTTTTTGGTTGTCACTGAAATCCTTGGGAATTCTTTTCTAAATATAATAAAGTGCACTCTAGATACAAACTCATCACATATCATGGTGTAAAATGTTTTGTACCTATTTTCCCACAAAATGTTGAAATAAGCATGCACGTGTAACTCGACAACATGCCAACTTAAATTCATACCTGCGAAAACATTTCTCATGCAGATTACGTCCAATAGGTAAGATGCCATGTGGAAAACTGATGTTTCTCTATCTTTTTGTGTCTAGGCCTATAGGATGTTGATACTCAACTGTTTGGAAATGATGGCTCCCCAATTGAAACTACTCTCGGAGATTTTTGTGGTATATTCTAAGGGAATCCATGCTTCTGGAAACTTTGAGGAGTCTTTTTCTCCATAGAATTAGCAGATTAAAGCCATTAAATACATATAAGGCTCTCTGAGGTTTACCGTGTTGTACCATCCATTTCTCTTGTTTGTGAACTTTTTATGTTCTTTCCACACAAGGCCAGTAACCTACTGGTGTCATAAAACTCATAAAACCTTACCACAAAATCTGTATTCAGTCTCTCATCTGGGTCTCTGAGTTTGTAGTATTTTTGTACCTCTACTAGAAGAAATATACCAACACATTAATCCTCCTCATTATTGACTGTGCATTTCATCGCGTCTGTGTGGTTGATTATCCATCCTAGGTTTTAGACACGGGGCATAACTAGGGTCCGACAAGCCACCATGTGAAGATATGATCGCCTAATATTCGGGAAAAATTGGTCATCCAATACCCTGACGTCCAAGTTGTTGTGAGGTGTAAACTTCGGGTAATATTCATGATTGATTTTGTTAAAATGACCCCCCCAATGAGGGAGAATTACTTTAGATCCAGTGATTTGCTCTGTGTCCCCAAATGTTGGGGGATGGGTAAATTGTTTCTTGGTAAAATTCTGGATAACTGATTTTGTATTTGAAAAAAAATGAATTTCCCTTGTGGTTGCCAATTCTGACCCTTCATCGATCTTGAGTTCTTTAATTTTGGGTGTTCTTCGTGAGCATTTGGTCGTCGGCTTTCGCAGAGGAATTTTCCTACACAAATTTTTTAATGAGTTGTGAGTCAACTTCGACAAGCGTTATTCGATGCAATCGTAAATGAAAACAATATAGATGAAGATTACCTCTTCCTTGCAAGAAATAACCTGGGATTAATGGTAATTGAATGGATACAATGAATTGTAACCTCATTAATGCTCTCTCTTTCTCCTTCATCTAATTGAGAGATCACTGATTTGAAAATGAAATGTCATGCTTGGGCACATACTTTGAAAATTTAAAACATACTTACCTTGTCGCTTCGAGTCTTAAATTCAGGAGTACAAATATGATCTATACAATCAATAATCGAATCCACATCATGCTTAGGATTACATGAAACACATGCTAACGGTGTAGGAGCATGTTACTTTAGAGTTCATCGGCAAATCCAAATTTTTAAAGTTGGTCGGTGTGTGATGTTGTGGTATCATTTACGTGAAGTTATTAATTTTATAACAGACCACAAACCTCGTCCTTCACTTATCTAGAGGTATCTCATCGAATTAGCGGAGAATTTTTGCACTTCAACAAGACTAGTAAGATCGGCATCGAGGATATGTAGGATAATTAAATGGATAACATAGATCTGTAAGGATCGTCGATTCCGACGGATAAAGGTTTGATATAAATCCAAAATTTCAGTGTTATAGCAATATGTCAGTGGTTAATGAGTGCATTAGCTTCGATGGATTGTCTTTGACGTTGTTTTGTTGGTGCCTCTAGGAAAAAATTTCGATGCCAACCCAAACTATCATATAGTGTTGACGTGGAAGTATAGATATGAAATGAGAAACATCAAAAGATGATATGAGTGATAACCAAGCAATATGAACTATCTACATGGAAAAAAACGTGATGGTTGATTTGACCTTTTCGGCATGGGATGCGTTTATTTTCGATGTCGATGATTTTCTTTAGTCATATGTTACCATTCCCTTCATCCCTCTTCGCGAATGGCGATGATATATCGGTGATCGAATATTTTTGTTTCTTATGTTGACATTTTATCTTTCATATTTTGCCGATGCCGATGATACATCGACGATTTTTAGAGAAATATTTTTGCATGCCAGAATCAGTGATTGGCGCGTGGCTCTTTTATAAAAAAATTTAAGTTTTGTGTATTTAGTCTTTATTCCATGCTTACTTAGATAAAAATTCCATTATGTCAAAAAACCTCGAACTAAACCAAATGTGATCGATGATAAATCAAAAAAACAGAAAAAACCATTGATCCCTACAAAATTGACTCCATTCAGAAATGACAAAGTGGTACCCAAAAGAGAAAATTCACAAAGACTTTTTAGGGTGTGTTGAGTGCGCAACACCTCTGTGACAAGAACTGGTCGCAACCACGAAAAATACATAATGGATCTACGAGATGACAAAACATACCTACAGATCAATATAATATGGATCTATGTGACATTATATATATCAGTAATATTTCCAGTATGATGATGGTGCTAAAATCCTTTACATGCTCAAATGATCTTCATCGCAACCTAGGAAAAGCATATAATAGAGTGAATGTCCAAACCAGGGTATTCATCTTGATGCGATATGAATATATCCATGTGAATAGATGATTTGATGTCAAACATGGTAGAAACCACTTGATTACTGGTCATTGATGTCAATCATTAACAAGTGTGAGGTAAATCACCAATGATGTCAATGAATCCCAAGGTACCCTAGTACATTACAACAAATGTGAATAAATGAGCTGAGGTTGAACATTCATGGAATCATCCAATCAAAGGTCAATGATGTAAACCTACTGTCATAAGTGAAGAGGCTTGTCATTTTGGTATGTAGGTCCCAAGGTATTAACTAGTTTCTAATTCTAATTCCTAGATGATGTGCTAAAGTCGACAGGAAAAGACTCGTTGAAGGAGGGCCTTTATGTATCCCCCATCATCGACACAAAACTAACACAGGAAAGTGATGTAAGATGGTGGATCAAATGAGTATGGACTAACACAGAAAATGGAAACTGGTAATGATGTATATGGATGGTTTGAAGTGAAACTTCCCTTGAACATGATGAAGCACGACAATTGACTTGGCAGTGTTGACTCGATGAGTACCAAGAACATAATGTGATGGAAATAAGAGAACTCTTCTACTAGATGAAAAATTATGGTGACATGAGGAATTGGTATGAATCAGAGACAAGCAGATTACCCAATTGTAAGATGATATGCAAACATGTTCCATGTTCAAGGGAGACAATAACTTCCATAAAGGATTCCCAAAAAACTTGACCCACTTCCTTCAATTTTCCCCAACCCAAATAAATGAGTACCTCTTTATTTTTTAACGAGCTTGAGGAGGGTTAAATATTCTCATTATATCTCATCCTTTAGATGATTCCCTCGACATATGTTTAACGAACCTGAGGAAGGAGGGGTTCGGTCCCAGATGGGTCCTGGAGATTGGACCCACATAGGTCCTTTGATGCATAGTTTTACGATCCCAAAGAAGGTAAACTCGGTGGTTTTTCATGTTTAGAGATTCTAAAAAGAACTTATAGACGACTCCAATAGTGAATTTTTCGTAAATTTAGTCTCTCGAGCCCAAAAAAAGTGTAAAACAATACAGGGAAGAAATCTTCTAATCATGCTTGACTAGAGTGTTCATTTTTCATAATTAGTCTCGCAAGGCTGAAAAAGAGATAAACTACCACTCGAAATATGCCATTTAAAAACCCTTTTAATGAATGTGAAAGGAATCAAGTTCACTCGACAAACTTTCATGTTTAGGGAGTCTGAAAGGAGCTTAAAGGAAACTCCAAAGAGTTCATTTTTTGTATAGCTTTTACGAGTCTGAAAAAGAGGTAAAAGTGTACTCTATAACTTATTCTCATGTTTTAGTGAGAACGAGAAAGAAAAAATATTGAGCTCGGTAACTTATTCTCATGTATTTATGAGCACAAGAAAGAACAAAGACTAAGCTAGTTCTAGAAAATATTATTACGTTACGGTGGGACCGACCCTGAAGTGAGGATCACTCCTAGCAGCATGTTTCTATAGAGGTGTTTTTCCCCCAGTTTCTTTGGCAGAATCTAGTGGCTTCACTCCATCATGATGTCCAGAGGTTGGAGACCGTCCCCCCAAGCCTCGTTTCCTCCGATAATTTTTCTTATTTCCTCATTTAGGAATCGAGTTAATAATAGGAACATTTTCACTAGGTAGAGGAAAAGAGGGTTCAAGTATTCGATCTAGAGTGAGACTTGATTTAGATGAAGGGGGGTATATTTCATTTTTTAATGAGCTTGAGAGAGACAATGAACCATGCTCGTGTAGACTAGATGCTACCAAAGGATAATATAAGTCTAATGATTGTCACACCTAAGTTAAAATAATGTTTAACATGGAAACGTGTGGGGTTGGAGGAGGAGGTAAAGGAAAAACCCCCATGAGTGAGGAATCCTTAAGGAGGCCTACTCTTACACTCTTGAAACTATTATGTCCTAAAAAAGGCACATTATTTGTTTCATCATTATGAAGATATAGAGTTGTATATTCAAGTTGGTAAACAATGATAATTTTTCCTTGATGGGGAAATCGTAAGATACGAAACACTGAAGACATTATGACAGTCAACGCATAGATTCAACTACAACCTAATAATAAACTATAATCCAGGGGTGTGTCAACCACTTCGATATCAAATGAAAAGGTCTTACCCTTCAACATTATAGAAAAATATTGCAATATTTTGTAAGGATGGAAACCACGTCCATCAAATGCTTTCAAGGTGGTAGGGGACAAGGAAAATACATGACACAGGTGGAGGCTCCCTCATCCAAAACAGTGTGATGGATGTTCTTTCCACCAACCAAAACTTGAATTTGGAATGCTAAGTGGTGGGATAGCCTCTCCTTAAAATAATCCATATTAAATGTAATAAGGTTTGACTCTTCAGGATCCATGTCTCCAATAGCTAACAAAATGGTTCTACGGTGAATTGGAAAGTGTTGTATAACTTTGAGGGATGACATAGCACAAGGTGCTTGCACAAAAACTTCAACAATGTTGTATTTTTGGGAAGTGTGGGAATTAGGATTCAATGTCATTTTTTGAATTACGCTCTAGGGTGGGTGCAACGCTACGTCAAAAATTGACTTCTCGATCTAAAGAGGATTGGAAGATGGAGGAGGAGTGGAACTAGAGGGATGATTGATAACCTTCCCTTTAGTCTAATCACCTAAAGGAGTGTCATAGGTATTTTCACAAGTCGTGACATTAACCGTATTAAACATGTACACCTCAGAGGCATTCGTGGAAGTATCCCAATGGTGGGAATGACCTAGGTCGCCTCCTGGCACATGGATAGGGTTTTGTGAAACCAGATGTTGGTTGTGGAGCCTGCTTATCTTCCTAATTCAGAGGTCCTTGCTTTCAACCGTGTTTATACCCCATGAAGTATTTACACCCCATAAGTATGTACACTCTTCCACGCGAGGGAGTGCAGAGGGGGGGTACCCCCTCTACGAGGTCTAGGGGGGATATCCCCTCGACTGGGGGGTCTGGGGGCAAGCGGGCCCCCAGCGGGGGTTCAGGGGCGAAGCCCCCGAAACAAAAATTGCCTTGTAAAAGTATATTGTAATTTCATTGTAAATCTGGACCATTCATTATAAGGTCACAGATCTAACGGTAGAGATTATGTTAGGGTTTTTTTTCCCTAGAATGCAACCCTCTTTTATGAGGGAAATATATTGTGGCTATGGATGATGGTGAATATTGTATTCTGAGAGAGTAGACTATGAGAGAAAGAAGAGGAAGTTACAGTGGGTTTTTCTGTAGGTTGTATCCCTTCATTTGCTGGATAATAATAAAGGAAGAACCTGGCAATTTCTCTGGTGGACGTAGCCCAAACTGGGTGAACCATGTAAATCTGTGTCTCTCTTGTATTGTGTGTCTTCTATGTTTTGTTTATGCATTTGTTTTATTTTATTGCTCCGCAGTCCTATTTTTCTAACAACTAGTATCAGAGTGTAAGGTAACTCGCAGGAAAAGAGGGTTCCTGGTTCGAGTGGGAGCAATGTCAGAAGATGGAAAGTTTAGGGTCGAGAAATTTA
>JZKD02S2046598.1:101571-112437 GCA_000966675.3 Picea glauca | reverse complement strand
TCGGGGGTCTATTTTGTCTTTTACAGATCTCATATTTTGTTTGATGGTTACAAGTGGTTTGAAGGAGGTCTTAATATCTTTCTTGCTGAGGACTCTCGCAATCTTATCAGTCACTATTTTGATGATGCTTTCTAAGGTATGTTATTTACAGGTCATCTAACAATTTTCACAATAAAACATTTTCTAGAATGATTAAGACCATGAAATTGGGAGGCCATTTATGAAACATATCCAAGTATACATGATACAAATTTCATCTTGTGGGTCGTTGTATTTTTGGAGTTACACTCCGTGGAAAATAGGGTTTGTGGCTAGTCCTAAAACTAGTCTAAAACAGGTGTTTCGGGTAAAAACGTCATAACTTCTTCATAACAGATCCAAATTCAGTAAGACCAAATGTGATGGTTAGAGTAAAGTCCATATTATTCTTTTTACAATTTTCAGATCCATACAAAAAATATTCCATGCAAGGAATGCTCTACAATTTCGCTCTTTAGAATAAGCCAGAATTCAACAAGGTATGTCATTTTTTCTATAACTCCTTTTCTGAGAGGTTCCAAGTACTGACACCTGGAAGAATTGCATTAAACACACTGAAGACAATTGTGTACTATTTTCGTATATTTATTCATTACATGTACATAGTTATGATTAATTCAAGTTAGGGTTATTGAATAGTCCAAAACTAGTCCTGTGAGACTAAAGTAAAGTTTGATGAAAATGCTAGTCTCTTGTTGTTAAATTTAAGGAAGGTTTTCAGCTATGTGATCATATACACCAAGTATATTACATAGTTACAAATAAGATTTGGATGATGAAATTGATAAGGGATTTTGGTTGAGGTACATGTTGGGTACATGGTTGAGAGAAGTAGTTGATGAGTTGGCACATACATGAGGTGTATAGTTGATGATGTTGGTACATCTTGATGAGTCATAGTTGATGAGTAGTTGATACATGATTGGTACATAGTTGGTACATGGTTGGAGGCGCTTGTTATTAGTATTGATGACACATGTTTTATGGATGATGTAGCATATTTGTATTGTTATATTATTAGAAGCACATATTGATCTTGGTGATGATTATGAGTTGTTGTGTTATGCTTGGTTGATGCACATATTTGAGAGTTGTATTGGTGATTGATCTTGGTCAGTAGATCTGATTTGGTTGATAATATTGATGAGATAGGTTGTTGTGATAGGTTGTTTGGACAGGTTGTGGTGACATGTTATTTGTACAGTTTTGGTGCATGGTTGATGCACTTGTTCATGGTACAGGTTGAGGTACATGTTGGTGCACATGTTGGTGCATGGTTGATGCACTTGTTTATGGTACATATTGATTATAGGTTGTTTGGTACAAGTTATTGCATGGTTGATGCACTTGTTTATGGTACAAGTTGATTACAGGTTGAGGTACAAGTTTATGCATGGTTTATGCATGGTTCAGGTTATTGGTACAGGGTGTTTGGTGCAGGTTGATCGGTACAGGTTTACAACAGTATATTTCACAATGATAGTGTAACAATGGTTCCATCATTCTACTTCTATGTTAGGGTGGTTGGAAGGGGAAAGGATAGGTCATTGTAGCCACCTTTTGGTTGTAGCCAGAGAACATAGGGGGTTGTATCCTCCTTCTGGTTGTAGCCAGAGAATTGGGGAGTTAGAGATTCCCTCGGGTTGTATCTTGAGAAACTAGGGGGTCATAGCCTCCTTCTGGTTGTAGCCAGAGAATTGGGGATTTGGATCTTCCCTCAAGTTGTAGCCTGAAAAATTAGGGGGTTGGAGCCTCCTTCCAGTTGCAGATGGAAAACAAAGGAAGTTGGTTCTTCCAATGAATGTAATTCTTAAAGACATATAAGAAAAATCATTATGTGGTTTTCTCCTACTTTGGATTTCCACGTAAAAACAATGGTGTACTGTGTATGTGTATGATTGCTCATTTGTTCATTGTTTATTTACTGTACAACTATTGGATGATAATTCTACATTGATATAACACTTACATATTGTGGTTAAAAATGATTGAATTGCTCTATTATTGATTCACCCCCCCTCTCAGTAATCCAACATATTGGAGAAAAGGGAATTCAAACACTACAGTAAAGGTATGGTTGAAGGTATGTCTAATTGCACCCTAGATTTTTATTTCTATGAACATTACATATATGGTAAATAGAATCAAGTAAGATTCCCATCTGATGCTACAAGAGCAAAGGGGATCTTAGAGTTGATACACATTTATGTGTTTGGACCTATGTATGTTCCATCACTAGGTAAATCTGTTTATTATTTTGCATTCATAGATGATTTCTCAAGGAACACGTGGATTTATTTTCTTAGAAAGAAGTATGAGGTATTTGATAAATTTAAAGAGTTTAAGGCTCTGGTAGAAAATCATATGGATAAGAAAATAAAGGTATTGAGGATAGATAATGGTGGAGAATTATGTGGAAATGAATTCAAATAATTTTGTGATAAGTGTGGTATAGCAAGGCAAAAGACTACTCCATACACACCTCAACACAATGGAGTTGCAGAAAGGATGACCATGACATTGATGTAAAAATCAAGGAGTATGCTTAGTGGTGTTGAGTTAGGATAGGAATTCTTGGAAAAGGCAGTGGGTACATCATGTTACTTGGTCAATTGATCACCCTCATAATCATTGGATGATAAGACTCCACACGAGGTATGGACTAGTAAGAAACCCTCTCTTGAACATCTCAGATTGTTTGGTTGTGATGTTTGTGTACAAGTTCCAAAGGAAAATAGGAGTCATTTGGATAATAAATCTGAAAAGTGTATATGTATTGGTTATAAAGAAGGTGTGAAAGGTTACAAGATTTGGAACCCAAAAACTAAGAATATTGTTTATAGTCAGGATGTTGTTTTTAGAGAGGTGAATGATGTTCCCAAACAGGAATTCCTACCAAGGCAAGAAGAACCTGAGAAAATAGAGTTTGAGTCTGAATCAATTGAAGAAGAAGAAGAAGAACCTCATACCCTAGTATTGAGGAGATCAATGAGGGAAAGAAGGCAACAAGAAAGGTATAGTCCACTTGATTTTCATTCTATTTTTTATTTATCTATTACTGAGATGATCCCAGAACTGTCAAGAAAGAAGTGAATTCAAAGGATAGTAAACTATGGAAGAAGGCCATGGTTGAAAAAATGGATGCCTTGGATAATAATGAGTCATGGGATCTAGTTGAGTTACCAGGTGGAAGAAAATTTATTGGTAGAAAATGTTTGTTTAAGAATAACTTTAATGCAAAAGGAAAAGTGGAGAAATACAAAGCTTGGTTAGTAGAAAAAGGTTATTCCTAGGTAGAGGGAATTGACTTTGGTGATATTTTTTCTCATGTTTCCAATTTAACTTCTTTTAGAATTATTTTATCTATTGTTGATGATTTTCATCTTGAAGTGGAATAGATGGATGTGAAGACAGCATTCCTACATGGGCTCTGGAAGAAGAAATCTACATGAAGTAGTCAGAAGGATTTGTAGTGAAGGGAAAGAAACAGTTGGTATGTAAGCTAAATAAGTCACTATATGGTCTAAAGCAAACACCTAGGATGTGGTACCAAAATTTTGACACATACATCCTTGGATTGGGATTTGTGAGAAGAAGGGATTATCACTATGTATATTCCAAGCAGCTTGGTAATCACTTCATTTATGTAGTGTTGTATGTTGATGAAATGTTGTTGGTAGGAACTAACATGTATGTTATCAAGGAGGTGAAAATGCATCTATCCTCCAAATTTGACATGAAGGATGTCGGTGTTGCAAACTTCATTCTGGGAATGGATATTAAAAGAGATTGTGCAAACAAGAAACTCTAGTTGAATCAAAGAAAATATGTTGAGACGATATTGCATAGGTTTAATAAGCATGGAAGTAAATCTATCAAGGTTCCTATTCCTATAGGTGTAAAGTTATCCCCAAATCAGTGTCCCAAGATAGAGGAAGAATAAGAGGACATGTCCCATGTTTTGTATGCCAATGTAGTTGGCAATTTGATGTATGCAATGGTATGTACTAGACCGGGCATTGCACATGCAGTGGGAGTTTTGAGCAGGTATATGTCAAAACCAGGGAAGAAGCATTGGATAGCAGTAAACAGGATCTTCAAGTATATGTGTGGCACTACCAATAATGGATTGTGATACCAAGGAAGACCAGATTAGACAATGTGTTGGACATACATGGGTTTGTTGATGCAGACTGGGCTAGAGATCTAGATCGCAGAATATCTACAAGTGGGTATGTGTTTAACCTATTTGGAGGAGAAATTAGTTGAATGAGAAAAAAATAGGTTGTAGTGGCACTCTCAACTACATAAGTTGAATACATGGAATCCACTCATACAAGAAAGGAAGTAGTCTAGTTATAGAGATTGTGTTCATGTATTGGGTTGGTACAACAAGTAGTGAGATTAGATTGTGACATTTAGAGTGAAATATTCCTGGAAATGAACTCTACTTATCATTTGAACACAAAGCATATTGATGTTTAGTATCACTTTGTGAGAGAAATGGTTGAAGAAAAGAAGGTGTTGTTGATAAGGGTGACACTTTGAAGAATGTTGCAGATGCATTGATAAAGTATGTGAGCACAAAGAAGTTTTCCTAGTGTATAGGAACAATGGGCATTGTTTCCCTACATTGTTGACTATGTAATACTATGAACCCACGTATGAAAGTGGGAGAATGTTGGGTATGTGTTATATTATTTGCATGTGTGTGTGTGGGTGTGTCAGATTCGACAAATGCATCTACGATCCCAACTTCCTTTTCCCTTTGTGTTGTGTGTGCTAGGAACTTTCCTGGGGGGATGTCAGGTCCCCCCCCCCCTAGTTACGTGCAGTGTTCGGCTTCAGGTAGTATCCCAGAGCCGACGGGGTTAGGGGTAGTGCCCCGAATTTTGTTTTTTGGTGGTTTTTGCTATTTTAACGGATTTTGCTAATTTTTAACGGTTTTCTAAATTAATCCTAGATTAATGGATTAGGGCTTTGGTAGCTATGGAATACCTAAAATATTGTATATATTGTATTGTGAATGATGAAATTAATACAATGAAGATTTGAAAGGTGTGGCACCAAGGAAGGCCAGTTTTCTCTCGATTAAGGGTTTCCAACGTAAATCTTTGTGTACTATGTGTATGAGAAATTGATTAATTTATGGTTTTCTTAAGAATCTGCATGTGTTTCTTTACTTCACAAGTTTAAAACTTACATGCATGAGAACCTCATCATATCCTTGTTAGACATGTGCCTACACTGAAGAAAAAAAAATGTAAAAGCTAGGGTCGCTTACTCACCCTTTGCTCATATAAAAAATCAAAACATCAAAATTGACAACTAATCTAGAAAATAAAAATTTTCACTTTTTTCATATAATATGGTCAAAGAAAAATATGTAAATCAATAATGCAAGTAGAGAAAAATGAGAATCAAAAATGAAATTCAACTAAACTATCATGTGCAAACAAGATGCAAATGCAAGAAATCATGATGACCTACCTACTTACCTGGGGCTTGGGCCCTGAAGAAGTGAAGTACCTTGAATATAGGGCGGAGAAGAGACCCATCCACTGGTAATGGAATCTTTCTCTCCTCCATGGATGACAAGTAGTACTTATCTTTCTTGGGCTTCTTCTTGATGATGTAAGGGCCAAGCCAAAAGTCATTATTCTTTTTATCATACTTGGTCTTGACCTTCTTCTTATCCCACATGATTTCAAGTATTCCTTCACTATAGTTGATGTAAGGTATATTCTGAATGTAAGGGTATGAAGGTGGTTATGAATTAACTTCATCCTTAATGGAATTTTCATGTTCTTTGTCCCTTTTATTTTCTTATTTCTTTAATATATTGATGGACCCTAGCTCCTTCCCTCAGAATTTTGTGAGATTTTCTTTGTATTTGTTTTCTTTTTGGAAGTAGTGTGTCTATGCAATCCTCCTGCATAAAAGGTAGGTCTCATGGATCATATTCAATGGTATATGTAACCTCATCAAAATCATCCTCACTATTGTAATCAGGTTTATTTCGATCCAACACATGTTTCTTGGAAACCTCTCGGTTATAGAGAATCTTGAAGGTGCCATATCCCATAGGAATGTGTGCATGAGTGAGGCCCATGCTGATAAATCCAATAAGGGTGTCTTCCCAACTCCTCAATAAGAGCATTCCCCAAGTGTCTGGAACATAAATCATCACTATGTTCATGATAAGGCCAATGTGAGGGAAATCTTCCAAGTAGAATCCCACGTCTTTTATGAGGCCATAAACCTTCAGCTTCTTGGAATCAATGCCACAGACATTTCCATATGGGTGAGTTGTATTAAAACCAATTTCTTTCTTGACCTTCAAAGACGTCACATTTTTCAAGGCCCCATAATCTAGCATTCAATTGTTCAAGCAGAGACCATTCACACAAAGAGATATGTAAAATCGAGGGTTGGCATCCCTCTATATTCCAAGGTACATGGTGTTAAAAATTATAGGAACATCTTCTTCCTTGTTTGTCACCTTCAATTCCTTAAGCAATTTTCTTCTGACAAAAGGGATATTTCACATTTCCACCATAGGAACTGACATATTCATCTCTCCAAACATGGTTGGTACATCTATGTTAAATTGAATTTCTTCATGTGTTGGCTTCGAAAGAAAATCATGGACTGGAGGTGTGAGGGATGGGATGAATTTCCATGTTGGTTGATATGGATATTTTTTTCTCGGTTGAGATGGGGCTTGTCTCTCTGAATTTTGTGGAGGAAGTAGAGGAACCTTATTCCTTCTAGCATAATTCAAGACTTCCCTCTTCTTAAACTCTCTCCTCTGATCCTCAGTCAATTGTTTGAGCAATATGATTCATCCTTCTCTGGCCCCCCTTTTATATATTTCATCAATTTATTCTTGTGTGATGTCCACATACTCATCATCACCATTATCATCCTAGAAAGTGAAGATTATGTCTATGAATTTCATACTGTTAGGTGATTATTCCTCTCTCCTGGAACATTCCTCTTTTGGATGAGATTCTTGACAAGGAAATCACCACTATGTTTCATCAATGTTGATCATCCCAATAGGATTCAAAGTTTTAGGATCCTTTTCCTCTTGTTGAGGCCTTTCCTTCCATCATGTAGCATCCTTCTGTTGTATGACAAATGGAGGTCTCAGATCATTTTGATTTCTCTCCAAATTCGTCAATCAAGTCATAACTTGATCTTGAGTCTGGACAAACTTAGTATTCATCTTATCATTATTTTGACCTATGAGAGCTATTGTATTTAATGCAGTATTTCTTAGTATCTTCGTCTTCGCTTCTGTTTTGGCATGAGGATGCTGAAAAGGATCAATCTTGGAGTGGAGAAGATTCTCCTTGATCTTTACATTGTACTCTTTAGCCAATGACAAAGTGTTGGGTTTCTTATCCCTTAGGATGAAACCAAATTTCTCCTAAAGGAATTCACTTAGAGGATACAAATAGTCGCATCTAATGGAAAAAAATCCTTCAGGATCTAGCTATACATTTTGTCAAATCTAGTATCAAATCACTCACTATTTCATTCTCCTTCTTCTTAATCTGATTGAACTGAGACATTAGCATTCCACTATCCTTCTTTGTTTCCCATATGGTATTGAACAACTTAGTGAAATATTCATATGTTACCAGGTGATCATCAGGAAATGACTTTAACCACCTTTGGGCATCTTCAGTCAAGGACGTGGCTAGTAGCTTCATTACCACATCTTCATGTTCCAATTCTTCATTTTCCATGTATTGACCAATTACATATAGGTGATCTTTGGTTGTGACCACATTGTTTCCCAGAAACTTAGGAAACCATTTGTTGGTTTCTTTAGGCATGGTATTGAGGTATCCTGCAATGGCAGCCATGTTTAAGGGCTTGTAGAGGTATTTTTCCCAAGGACGATCCATTGGTGCAAATGGAAGATTATCATGGAAAGGGTTTTGAAAAAGGGGGAGTTGAGAGGAGGCTTTTTGCAGTAAACCTTGGAAGGTTTGAATCTTCCAAGGGAAAGGGCCTTATGGGAATTCATATTATGAGGTGGTAGAATTTCCTGATGAGCTTCAACTTATCAAATGAAACAAGGGAAAGGGAACTTCCCTCAATTGGAGTTGCCAAGAAAGCTAGAGTTAAATTCTTTGGGATCAAAGCTTGAAAAAGTGTCGTTATGGAATAGAATATGATTAAAAATCCTCCCTGACAACGACACATTTTTTTTTTCATAAATATTGTAGGTTGGGAAAATATTGAACCAATTCAAAAATGTGGGACAACTATGAGAATATCTACTCACTGTCACCTTAGATGGACACTCTCCTCACTCAATGATGATGAAAATCACCACAAGGGGGGAATCTCGATGGACCTAGGGGGATTTAGACAAAAAGTGATATAATGGAAGATGAAACCCCTGTATCTCAAAGTAAGAAGTAGAAAATGGCTTGGGTAAGAGTCTTGTTGTTAAAGGTAGGTTTTCAAAGTAAAGCATACCTGCAAAACAATATTATACCTACCCGAGACAAGACAAAATATGGATATACAAGACAAATAATCAAATGGACAAGCAAGTGAAGCTTGTTGTCCTATATTTAAGAAGTAAACAATAATATATATCAGCAAATAAATTATAACAATAGCTGCAAAATATATCACCAAAATTCTAACAAACATGCAAGAGACTAAGCTAGCAATTACTAGTTTAACTCAAGTGTAATAAAGAAGGAATTTAGTGACAATAGAGGGTTGTTAGCTAGTGTTTTCAGAGAATTATTGTAACAGCCAAGTGGCTGTAGAAAAATATTGCTACAACAGAAAATTATACTCAAATAAATCAGCAAACAATTTTCCCAACAAATAGCCAATACCAAGTATATTAAAAATAGAAACATGTAAGCAAATTACAATGGTAGATTAGTGAGTAAAGTAAGAGTTTAAGAGTGTTTTTTTTCATCCCTAATGGCTGTAGAATAAATTTATAACATCAGCAAGATTTACTTAGACAAGCTAGATGCCCTAGTCACCCAAGCAAGCTAAAAGCATGTAAAACTTATTCCACTTCAAACAATTTAAATATCTTGAAAAAACAGACATACCAATGCAAGTATTTAATTTATCCTGTGCAATATTCAGATTAGTTCTTTGAGTATATTGGGTAAATGGATTCTTGGTTGTAAGAGTAGGATCCACAATATCTCTAGAGGTGTAATCCCTTTTACTCCCAAGAGCATGTAAAACCAACAAAGGTAAATCTAGGAGGGTGTAATCCCTCTTACTCCTCCTAGAAACTTTGTAACAATGACCTATCAAATGGAAAACAAGGTGAATCTTGGTGGAGGATGTATTCCATTATACTCCTCCAAGAGTTATAGACATGAATATCATGAAACAAGAAGAAAATACCAACAACTGCAGAAAATTCCTTACCAATTCCACAAGATAGCAAGAAAAAAACCCTAGTTTACCAAGAAACTTCCATCCACATACAAAAATACAATCCTCCAAGAGGTGTGCAACACTTTAGCTCCAAAATATACCAATAGAAGCATGAAAAAAAAATTGCACAAGAGAGAGATAGTCCAAATTCACAAAGAGGGCGAAAATTTCAGCCAAGTATGTCTTCTCCCAAGTGAGAGCTATGATAAAAATGAAATGACTTTGGTCTTTATTTATACAAGACCTATAAAAAAGTGTTTGTCCACATAATATTAGGGTAAAACAAAAAACAAGGGGGCCAAACCCATTAGTTTTTCCCCTTTACAACATAAATATTACTTTACACAAAGAAACCCTAAAAAGATGATGTTATGCCCTAATTGGGTGACGTCTTGGCACTTTTGGCAAGTCCTTGAGGTTGGAGAGGAAGTCACTGGGCCTCCAAAGTCCATGCCTTCATGTGCTACGATCTCTTATCCATTAAGCATGTCAATATCTATCAAATCATCACCACCATCATCAAACCATAGCCCAAAAAGATGATGTCAAGCCCTAGAGAAAGATGTTTATACCTTCTAAGGTCAAATGTTTGGCAAGTAAGCACTATATATATTCCTTCAAGGGGTCTTATATTGCCTCCAAAGGAAATTTCCATCATCTATTAGATCCCAAGTGTGTGGGTCATGGCATCCAAATTGTGGGCTTCCTACCCCAATTAAGGCCCAAGATAGACTTGTTCCTCCAAATCTTCCATCAAACGATGTCCTGCAAAGACAAATGAGTGCATCCTCCAAGGGTCTCAAGTGAAATATATCATGGCAATTAAAATTACATTTACTATAAGATCCACCTAAACATGTGCATCAAAACTATAAATTTTAAACCTGCGAAGTAAAGCAATGCATATAGATTCTTAAGCAATATAGAAATTAATCAATGGCTCATACACAGAGATTTTTACCGAAAACCCTCAACCAGGAAAACCTTTCTTATTTTCATTATATCGAATTTCACCATTCGCCATACAATATATACAATGTTTTTAGGTATTCCTTAGATACCAAAACCCTGATCCCTTAATCCGGGATTAATTTACAAATCAGCTAAAAATAGCAAAATCCGCTAAAAATAGGAAAAACCGCCCAAAAAAAAATTTCGAGGCGTTGCCCCGAACATTGCACGTAACCAGGGGGGGGCATACCTGCCCCCCCTGGGACCCCCCTAAGAAAGTGCCTGGTGCACACGGCAGAGCTCTAGGTGAAAGGATCGTTAGACGCAGTTGTCGTATCTGACGCACCCACACACACACACATGCAAAGAATATAACACACACCCAACATTCTCCCACTTGTTGTTTTCTTTGCATCCAGGGGTCCAAGGGATTAT
>JZKD02S2046598.1:60311-74043 GCA_000966675.3 Picea glauca | reverse complement strand
TCCCATGAGGTTTTCCCTCTTTCCTTGTTTATTTCAATGTATATTTTTTTTCCGGGTACCTAACATGGCCTCGTTGTTGGCACCCATTCTTTATTTTCACCATAGTGATGTTTAGGGGGGGGTTTGGAGATACTTCACACACACCTAGGATTTCTTTTTCCTAAGTTTTTCCCTATGTTTATTAGTCATTATTCAGTCTCCTATAGTTTAGGGAGAATATTCATTTTCCTACATTCTAGGAGAATATTCTCTTCATTTCACACTTGAGTTTGATCAGTTTAGTGGAGTCTAGATGCCACATTGCTATCATCACCATCCAGCATTGGGATCATCACTAGCTAATGTGCATTGTCCTTGGGATTATCACCAAACTACCACATTACTCATGATTCCATGATCTCCTCCTCACTTCACTTTGTTTCAGTCAGTTAACTAAAGACTGATAGACTAGTTAATTGAGACTAGGTGGCAGTTTATTCCTGAAACTACCGATGTGTGTCCAAATCACTCTATACCACCACTATGGTGCATTGGCTCCTCCTCCAATGCATATTAGTTTATTTATACAGAGTATTTCATGTGTAAATTATCATTCATTCATTTGGTTAATAGAATTCTTCCATTCTTTCTATCATGTTTCTCTCTTTTCTCGTTTCTCCTCAAACTATGTATGCATTTTTGCTAGCTAGATCTTATATGTGCAGGTTCATCCACATTTACAGATTGTACCTACCCGAGACACTAGGAAAATGAAGATACAAAACCAAATATATGACGGACCAACAAGTTAGGCTTGTTGTACCTAATTGTGGCAGTTAGTAGCAGTATATATCAACAATGAAAATGATAATGAATGTTTCAAACAAGTTGCTAAAAGTCTAGTTGAAAGAGAGAGAGATAAACGAGAAACAACTAGATCAACTCAAGTAAGATAGCAATAGGCTTTAGAAATGAAATAAGGTTGTTACAAAAATATTATTGCAGAGATATTATCATCCTTATGGTTGTAACAAATGAATTATTACAACAAGATATTCAACCATCAAAACTTTCCAAAAGTATGTCAAATGATGCTCTATGATCACTAGATTATATGGGAAAAAACTTAACAAATTTCAGCGGTTGAATTGAGAGTTATTGGATATCAAAAGATTAGGGTTTTTGCATCCCTAATGGATGAATATAAGATGTTAAAATGGAAGTAAGAAAAACTTATCCAATTGAGACACCCTAGGGGAAATAGCAAGCCTAGAATGTCAAAGAAAGAAAGCACTTTGAACAAGTTGATTCCTTCATATTTTCATGTATCCCAATGAAACAATTTTATTATTCCAATACAAATTGAAAATGATTAGTGCCTTACTATTGGATTGTGGGGTCAAATAAAGTGATGACTGAGCTAAGTCCTTGGGGGTGTAAATTCTTTTACTCCCGAAGGAAATCTAGGCCAACTAGGAAACACTAAGAGGGTGTAATCCCTTTTACTTCTCTTAGAAAAACCTTATGCAACAATATGACCTTTGATGTATGAGCTTGATCCACAAAGAACCTAGGGGTGTAAACCATTTTACTCCCTAGGGTTTGTGAAACAAACAAAGGTGACCCTGGAGGGTCTACACCCTTGTATTTCTCCAAGAAACCTTGCAAGTAATGATCTTTCACAAGAAAATGAATGAATCTTGGGGAGGGTGTATTCCCTTATACTCCTCCAAGGGTTCATCATGTTGGATTACTGAGAGGGAGGGTGAATTGGTAATAGATAAATTTAATCATGTTTAACCATATAATGCAAGTGTTATATTAGTGTAGAATTATAATCCAATAATTGGAGAGTAAATAAACAATGAACAAATGAGCAATCATACACATACATAGTACACCATTGTTTTTACGTGGAAACTGAAAGCGGGAGAAAACCACGGAATGTTTTTTCTTATATGTCCTGAAGAATTTCTTTCATTGGAAGCACCAACTTCCTTTGTTTTCCCGTTGCAACTGGAAGGAGGATCCAACCCCCTAGTTTCTCAAGCTACAACCCGAGGGAAGCTCCAACTCCCCAATTATCTAGCTACAACCAAAAGGAGGTTACAACCCCCAAAATTCTTCGGCTACAACTGGAAGGTGTCTACAACCACCTGTCCTTGCCACATCCAACCACCCTGAAATATAAATGAAAAATGTAGAAAACCTATCACTGTCACTGAATCAACCACTGCCACTGTCAACATGTACCAATAACCTATAACAACATGTACCAATCAACCTGCACCAAACAACTTGTACCAATAACATGAACCAACATGCACCATGCATCAACTGCACATCAACTATGACACATCAATATGTACCAACATAATCAACTATACACCTCATGTATGTTCCAACTCATCAACTATACACCTGATGTATGTGTCAACTCATCAACTACTTGTCTCAACCATGTACCCAACATGTACCTCAACCATATACCAAATACATACACCAATATAACCATCAAACGTTATCTAACAATTCATCACTCTATCCATAAACAAAATACCATAAAACCTTGCATCAAACCATGTGCCACAACTTCATTGTTATGTAGCCTCAAGCTAAACCAACAACTTCAACAACACATCACAACCAAAAGACCAATACCCATATGCCAAATACTAACAACAAAATACCAATTGTATCCCTCAACAAATCTGATATATGCAGTAATATTGAACATCCAATACCATCTCAAGAGCTAAACCCTAGCTCACAAAACATACCTTAAAAAAGATGTGCCATATCTCTCATAAATAGACCCCAACCATGTTGCTGCCGCAATTTTTCTGCCGCACTTTTTCTGCTGCGATTTTTTTGTCATGATTTTTATGTCGCACGTTCTGCCGTGGTTTTTCTATCGCACTTTTTCTGCCACACTTTTTCTACCACACTTTTTCTGCCATGATTTTTCCTGCTGCACTTTTTCTACCACAGTTTTCCTACCTCACTTTTTCTGCAATGATTTTTCTAGCCACACTTTTCTCTATCAATAGTACCTGCCCAAATAACCTTTCACAAAATAGGTATTCATTGATATTCAATAGGTTCAAGTGTGATTAAATTAGATAGCCTTGCCTCTTATTTATACTTTCATGTAGCATCCCACTTTCCTTATTTTAGGGAGTTCTCCATTAGTTACTTTATTGTTTAAATAATTTCTTTTGCAAACACTTTGAATACTTTGACCTTTTGGGGCTTCTAGATGACTCATGAGGGTTCTTCAACTTCACATGGCCATAACTCTCTAACCGTGAGGAGTTATGTGAAATTCCACATACCACCGGAAATGTCATGACATGTACTATCCATCTAGAATAGTCTTACTTGCAAATATATCAAAACTCATTACATCATCCATCAAACAAACTTGGGTCCATTACTCAAACCTTTGTGCTATTGGAATTCGCTATCAGAATTTCTTCAAGGGTTGACATCAATGAAAACCAACCCAATTAATCAACAATATCCCCCTTTGGCATTGATGGCAACACTCTGATGCAATACTAAAGTCATGTCATGCAATACTGAAGTCATATCACTCATGCTCCCCCTGTGACCATCGCTCCCCCTGAAACTATGCCTCTATGTTCTGCATCTGATAAATATATCCCCTTTTTCATCAATGGAAAAGGTATATTTCCATATGGAGTTTATCCCCCTAATTGAACTGTCCTTGGGGATACTTCCCCTGAATGAAGTCTTCCTGAAACTGATCTTTGGACCTGAACTATCCTCTTTATGGTACTTCCTCGTGTAAATCTAAGGAATATAAGATAAGCATTCAAAATCATTCATTTTGGAGTAGAAATTACTCTGAGTCTCTGGTGAAGATACTCAAAGGCTTCATGTGGAAGCAATTTTGTAAATATGGATGCCACTTGTTCTTTTGTGCCCATATATTCAACTCTGATGTTCTTCTCTGCAACCTGTTCCTGTAGAAAGTGATACTTTATTGGAATGTTCTTCGTCTTGGAGTGCATCACTAGGTTCTTTAAGATAGTGATGGCACTTGTATTATCACAATAGATTGGAATCGGCTCATCATACTCAACCTGTATATCTGTCATAGTTTTTTTCATCCATAGAACCTGTGTACAACATGTTGTTTCTGCAATATACTATGCCTCGGCTGTAAATAAGGAGACTGATGATTGTTTCTTGATTAACCATGATACTAAACACTCACCCAAGTAGAACGTTTCTCCACTAGTTCTTCGTCAATAATTAATTCAACCTATCCAATCTTCATCTGTGTAGGCAATAAGTGATAGATCCTTTCTTTTTGGATACCATAGTCCAAACTCTTTTGTTACTTTGAGATATCTAAAAATCCTCTTCACTGCTAATACATGTAATTCCTTTGGTGTTTCTTGAAATCATGCCACCTTTCCAACTACCTTCATTACATCTGGTCTAGATGTTGTCACATATAGTAAGCTACCAATCATTGACATGTATTGCCTCTTGTCTGTAGACTTTGAATCATCATATTTTCTCAACTTGCAACTGGTTTGCATAGGAGTGGTAACTGGTTTTAAATCTTCCATTCCAAACCTCTTTATCATTTCTTTGATATACTTAGTTTGATAAATAAAAATTCCTTGGTTTCTTTGATGTATCTGAAGAACCAAAAAGAAGGATAGTTCTCCACGTAATGACATTTCAAATTCATTCTACATATCCTTTGCAAATTTCTGACTTAACCTGTCATCAGTACTTCCAAAAATAATATCATCAACATAAAATTCAATTAATAAAATACTATCTTGAGTTACCTTGATGTAGAGGTTGTTGTCTGCACTTCCTTTCTTGAACCCTGCCTGTTGTAGATATTTATCTAGTCTAGAGTATCATGCTCTAGGATCCTGTTTTAGACCATACAATTTGTTCTTCAATTTACACACATAATATGCGTTCCCTGACAATTGAAATCCTTTTATTTGTTCAATGTAGACTAATTCTTCAAGTTCCCCATTCAGAAAGTTGATTTCACGTCCATCTGATACACTTTAATATTCTTGGAGCATGCATAAGCTAGGAGAAATTGGATTACTTCCATTCTGGAAAGTGGAGCAAATGTCTCTTCAAAGTCAATTCCTTCAAACTGTGTGTATCATTTACATACCAATCTAGCTTTATTCCTTGTAACTTGTCCATATTCATTCAATTTATTTCTGAATACCCACTTTTTGGCAATCACATTCTTATTCTTTGGTCTTGGAACTAATTCCCAAGTGTCATTCTTCTCTATTTGATCCAATTCTTCATCCATGGCCTTATTCCAAAATTTATCCTTGCTAGCCTCTTCAAAAAAATTTGGTTCAATCGTAGATGAGAGTGTTGTTGGTCACTATAATTGCTTAATTAATTTAAACAATCAAGTGCTACATAAATTGTCAACCCAGGGAAGTCTGTTTATTTCAAAGGTAACCACACACTATATATGCTCAATCTCAAAAGCAACCTAGAGTTGTAGTAAAGGAAACTATATTAATCACACTTGCCTTGAATGAACTGAAGTCCTAGCTTGAATTACAGAAAAGAAACATACTTATTGCAGAGCTTAAAAAGATGATTAATCTAAAGAATCCTGGATTACATTAAAATAACAACTGCAACAGGAAAGAACAACTATTCTGTAACCAGAGAACAGGACCCTATTCCCAAGCAGGAACTTCAGCACTTTGTTTCTAATTTAACACACTTTCATGAACTCATTAATGCATTGAAGGCTAACTTATTCTAATAGAGAATAGGACCCTAATTCCTTCCCTTAAGCAGGAACCTTCAACACTAGTCTCTGATTGGCACCCTCATGAAAATAATTGAAAGCTGACTACTTCTAACAGAGAATAGGACCCTAATTCCTTCCCTTAAGCAGGAACCTTCAACACCAGTCTCTGATTAGCACACTCATGAAAATAATTGAAAGTTGACTACTTCTAACAGAGAACAGGACCCTAATTCCTTCCCTTAAGCAGGAACCTTCAGCACCAATCTCTGATTAGCACACTCATGAAAATAATTGAAGGGGACTACTTCTAACAGAGAACAGGACCCTAATTCCTTCCCTTAAGCAGGAACCTTCAGCACCAGTCTCTGATTAGCACACTTCCTCAATTTCATCACACAGGATTTCCAACTAAAATGATTAACAATTACCCAAGCATGAACCACATGAAAACAATGTAATCGTTCAATAAGACAGAGTTCAGTAGTGTTTCAGCAAAGCAAAATTCATTAAAGTAGTGTTTCAACAAAACAAAAATTAATCAAAGCATCAACAGAATTCAGACTAACACACTATAACACTAACGGGTGAATCTTGTGAAGAAGGTGGGCCCTCCCTTCTCACAAGATTCCCCTGAGACGAAGAGGCTAGAGAATGATGCTCAAAAAAATCTTTTATTCATCTATCAATGTATCATATTACAATCTGAAAATGAAGTACGTCCTTCTCTGTGAAAATTTATTAGTACAAAAACTGGGGATCCTCTCGAATGATGATTTCATCTTATTTAAAGAGGGAATCCCTTCGATACAATTGATAAAAAATTACAGATGTATCTGAGTCCTATTCTTAGTCAGATCGACTTTCTAAACTGGAATAGGATATCCTAGTCTCCCGCAACAGAATGCTATTACAAGTGTTGAGTGAAGTGTTGTTGTTATGGTTGGAATAATAGCTCTTTCTTGTTTCTGTTGTTGTATGTTGTTTCGGCATCGCAAATCGTGGGCTGTTTCAGCCACGGAATTTGCGTTCTGACTGTTTCAGCACTTCCCAGGCAGCAGCAATGGTTGGTGCTTGGCTCACGGTGCAGCTGTTGTAGTCAATCTGTGTGAGTTGTTGTTGACCGCGGACTGTGTAATGGCTTCCTTTGTGTTTTAGCATCGTTGACCATGGTCTGTGTAGCATCTTCTGTGTTTCAACATCATCGGTCATGGACTGTGTAACATCTTCCTCGGCATAGTTGATCATGAACTATGTAATAGCTTCTGTGTTTCAGCATCTTCGACCATGGACTGTGTAACAACTTATGTGAATTGTTGTTTCAACAATAGGCCTCAAATGCTAATCTGCAGTTTGAACTGTTTCAGCCCTTATACATTTCTAATCAATGTTTAAGTACAAGAGTGATGTGAAATTATATGCAAAATAGATTAAATGTATAGTAAAGAAAAGAGACATTATATACCTTTGGAAAGATAGGATAAAGTGATAATATGAGTTTAAATGTGAGTGATCAAGAGTGTAATAGTGGAAAAAAGTATGGGAAAAAAGGTACATTGTGTGGTCCTAACAACAGTCTTTCCCATTGAATGTCAAATCCCATCTCTGAAATTGGCAGTACAGTTATTGCCAGACACTTCTCCACTTGAAGAACGGTTAGTACACCTTGAGCAACTTGATGAGCAGAGTCGTGATGCGGCCCTGGCCAACGAAGCTCATAAACATAAGGTCAAGTGTCAATATGATAGGTCCGTTCATCCTCATATTTTTTTCGAGGGTGACCTTGTCCTGGTCTATGACCAAGACAAGGACCCCCTGGGGGCAGGAAAGTTTAAACCCATGTGGTTCGGACCCTTCATTATCAAAGAGGTATTAAAAAAGGGTGCTTATCGTTTGGTTGATTTTGAAGGGAATTCTTTGGCGGAGCCTAGGAATGGGCTCTACCTCAAGAAGTATTACTCATAGACAGGTCACTATGGGTAACTTTTTGTAACATATGTATAGTATTTGTACTATTACTTTTTTACGTTTCTTTTAAAAGTGTTATGGACATGTCATTGATGTTATCTTTCATCAATATGGCAGGTGTCAAGTGAGTCTGAGGTTTTCGTTGGGTATGCAGACGGTGCTAGTCAACACACTCGGAGGCTTGCCTCTGTAGCTTGGGTAATATTTACACCACAGGGTCAGTTGTTATCTTCCAGAGGTATATGCTTAGGTGACACCACAAATAATGTTTCTAAGTATTGTGCAGTTATGGAGTTGCTTCGTGACGCATTGTCATTGGGTATCTCTCATCTCCAGGTCTATCTAGACACTCAGCTGGTTGTGTCGCAGCTACACAGAATATACTAGGTTCATGATCCAACTTTACACCGACAATTCCTTAGCGTACGTCTCTTAGAATGCAACTTTGATTATATTACATATTTTCATGTTCCTAGGAGATTAAACCAAATTACAGATACTCTAGTTAATCACATTTTATATTGGCATCTGGCCCACGTGTAAAAAAGAACATGGACATAAACATGTAAATACATTTTTGCACACATAATCCATAAACAAATTTTTTTTTAAAAAAAAACCATATATAAACATCATAAAAAAACCCTCAGAGTACATAGATGGATGCAAGAACCTCAAAAATGGGAACAATAATGAGTCACCGGGCTTATGCCATCAAACAATATATACAAATAGGTGCTCATGGTACATAAAGAGTCTAAATATGTTCAGGGCCTATGGGCCCTATTATAATCATCTACTGCACGGGCTAAACATCTAAACAAACGGACCCATGTCCGAGGTGCCCCCACAACATGAGGCTGCATGGATGGCAGCAGGTCCTCTATCTCTTCCATCGGGACTGTGCGAGTGAGCACAGTAAAGTTCCGCGCAATTCGCCTAAGGACCCTCTTGGGCTCTCCTGCTGGGAGGTTCCCTACTACTGCTGCTCCCCCAGCGGCGGCTTCCGGCCGTGGGCGACGCTTGTTTTGTTCATAGTCGGCAGGTCGCACGGGTCCCACATCTGCATGCAATGAACATTTACCCATCAAATACTCAGGCATACAAAAAATGATATATATAAAAAAAAGACATAAAGGTTACATATGCAAACAAAAATACTACAAAGGTGGAGACTTACCCATCTCCCCTCGCTCCTCTCTAGGAGGCACGGGTATCTCTGGATCTCTAGAGAAGTTTATCCCTCCATATGGGTAGTCCTCGATAGTAGGAATCTGTCGTGACAACCAAGAAAAAAAAAATCGTCGAAGGCCTCAACGGTCCTTCCACCACCCTGTCGCGGCAGTTACACTGCCCATCTGCACATTGTGGGGAAAGAGGCTAGATGTCCTCGTACTACAACCTGAGGACTAAATCACAGAACTCTCTCGAAAAAGAATGAACACAATATAGTCTCGAACTCGAAGTTCCTCTATGTCCATTGTCGACAATCTTTCAATTGCCTCTTCATACACTCCAGCAGTGTGGTACTCCAATCAAAAATTTGTGCATTCATGCACTGGATAACACAGTTCATATGTGCGCGCGAAGCCTGATGCACGGTTGTTGAGCCGGTAATCCGCCCAATAAGTAACAAGATAGTCTGTAGTGCTAAGTTGGTAATCTTGCTAATGGGTACCTGGGAACCCATACGTTTGGTCCTAGCCTCACAGTACTCAGCTATCAACTCTGAGATCTTGCTCGGCCCCGTAGGAAAAGTCTGGAAGTTGACTGGTTCTCCTCTCCTTGAGAGGCCAGTCAGAAAGTAAATATCCTCGGTGGTGGGCACCAAGGATTGTTTCTCTAGCATAAATGCCTATTCTTCATGATGCCATTAATCAATCAAGGCATTTAGTAGACTTGGTTGTGCGCGCATAAACGAACATAAAAAGAATTTGAGAAAACCACATTTCATTAACACGGCCACAACATTCGGATCTACAACAACCAATTCACTGATTTCTTCATGCTCCCTTTCCCTCCACTGGACATACATCCTGCCAACACAACAAGGTAAAGGAGGGTCAATACTTCTTTTCATTTTATTTTCCATCAATAGAGGGGGGTACATGCGGTCTGTAGAGGTGACAGTCGCGTGTACACGCGTGCAGGCTTTGCTCTGCACACATCTACATGCGGGCTGTCTCTGGACAACCTGCGTGTACCTAGGGCTGACCTTTTTGAGGTCGACACCCACCCAAAAAATAACTTAAATGACGAAAATGAAGTATTGATTAGCTAGATAAGGGATTTTGTACTTACTTGGTCCAAGCAGAAGTTCGTTTCATCCATTGTATCTCCTGGAATCATGATCTTTGGAAAAGGGGGTCTTTTGGCTCCAGAGTCAATTTCCAAATCAACAATGGTGATAATGAGCTGCTAGCTTCTATTTATAGACTTTTTGGCCTCTTTTTGTCACTTTTTTGGGCCCCTTTACAAGTTTCTTTATATAAAAAACCATTTAGAGTGATCTAGGAGTTATATGGGAGGGATTTGATCAGGTATTGGGACATTTTTTTTAGTTTCGAAAAAATATTGACGGTCCATAAAAAAAAAAAAAAAATTTAAATCAACTTGAGCATATAGGTTAGGATACCACTCCAACTTTTGCATCTCGTTGCCTTTTTCTTACACTATAGGATCGATCCCATCCGTTTGTGACACAGAACCATCATATCTTCTCTATAAGTGTCACAATTTGGTGGTAGAGCTTACCAGAACATGGATGCCCTAGGTAGGTCCTGGTTGCATTATGGTGTCCATGCCGTTTCTAAAAGCACCGTAGGCTCGGAAGTCCGTATAGTCTTTCTTGAATATGAGTTTGAGCCTCATTTGCATGAGTCTTTTTCACTCTTTGTCTCACCCTCAGGACTCCCAAACAATAATGGGTCTCCTTTTAATCCCTTTTCAAACCCTCTAAAAATGAAAAGATTGTCAAGCGATCTTGTGACCTTTCACACTCGTTAAACTGAAATTTGAAGTCACATCTGTCTAGCGGTAGTTTACCCCTTTTTCGGTCCGGACGGTCAACTGTATGAACAAAGGTATACTCTATCGAATTCCCATTCTTTAGAAGAGTATTCTTAGGTATAATTTTATTCCTTTTTCAGGCCTGAGGGACTAAATTTACAAAAAAAAAAATCCCACAGAGTCCATAGTTAAGCTCTTTTCAGACTCCCTAAAATTGAAAATATCGTCGAGTGACCTTATTCTTTCACACTCGTTAAATTGGTCTAGAAGAATATTCCTGACGGAGTCCATAGTTAAGATTTTTTCATACTCCTTAAAATTGAAAAAATGGCCGAGTGATCTTGTCCTTGTCACACTCGTTAAAATGGTTTTGAATTGACATCTAATCAGTGCTAGTTTATCCCTTTTTTGAACCGACTAGACTATTGTCGAAAAAGGTACCCCAATGGAGTCTCCTTTTATGCTTTTTTAGACTCTCTAAATATGAAAAACCACCAAGCTTCCCTTCTCTGGGCTCGTTAAACTTACATCGAAGGATGTTACCATTGTGTGTTCTATCAACCGCATTTGCATACCTTATCCATCAGCCATGTGACAGTTTTCTTCTGCGTCTTAACACCTTTGGCCGCCGGAGGATTTTTCCCGAGTATCATTTTACCAGAACATCAGTCTTGTCCTTGTGCCTTGATATTGTATGTTTGCAGTACTCATTCCTCCATTGTAACGTAATATTCCTTTATTCTTTTTCAAAAATTATCAAAAAGAAAAAAAAAATCAAATATACCCCAAAAAGAGGATGGGAAAAGTATTTTCTTTATTGGTAGCATAATGAGTCTCCCTTGGATAAAGCACATCTGTCCGTTTGATCATCAGACTATGGGATGTAGTACGACCTTAGGGATCTTTTCTCGCTATATAGAGTTGTGTCCTCCACCGTTTGGTTACTCTTCCAAACATATGGAGAGTTTGCATTGCCTCTTGCTTCATAGACTTATGATTAACATATATGCTGCCTGAGTCTTATCATTTGTCGTGATTTTGTCCAAGGGAAGTTTGTCACTAAGCCTGAGTCGACCCCTCTGCAATATGTCTCTTGTCCGCATACCCAGCCATCCTGAACATCCAATCAAGTCTTTGTTCGAAATCACTGAAGCCTTCAGTCCGATCATCAAGATTATCAAGTCCATAACCAACGAGCCGTCGAATACCTCTGGGTAGTGCATTCGTACACTCATATTACACTCCTACCTGAGTTTTAGAAGATTTTGAAGTTGTTTCTCGAGCTCTGAAGTACAAACCTCAGGCTGAATCAGCTTCTGGAAGATGGGTACTCTATATGTACATCTTTCTGATTTCGAGATGTAGCTCTATTGTGTATTATTCGCGGCTACTCTTTATAGTTATTTTGACATGGATCTACAGTGTATTTGATTGGTAGCCATGGTTCTATCTTATCCCGAGCATGGGTATGCTCGCCTCAGTGATACATTTGTTATTTTGCAGACGACACCTCCTGGTTTCTGATCCTTGGGCTCACTCATTCAATACATCAGTAAATATTGGTAAAAGATTGGTAATGTATTTCGGCCATCAGATGCTCTTCTAACCTCACACATTAGGGGGCATCTTTTATAACCCTAAATTGCACCACACATGCTTATCTGGCATCAGGCCAACTCATATCCCTTTATTGCCAAAACATCTGTTGAACAACTCTTTGGAAATCCTTTTGTGTCAAGGCCCACGTGCCCTAACCCATTATTGCACATGTGTGCACACTGGCTGGCTCACTACAGCCCGCGTGTACCTAACAAAGCACGAAAAGAGGAAAGTTGCTGACAGAAAAAAAAGCTATGGGTCAGTTAACTGAAACTCCCAGCCATGCATGGCCGAGGGTTCATCCAAAACCCTAGCTCCTTCTAGCCTATAAAAGAAGGATTAGGGGTACCGTTTGGAGGAGGAAAAAATATAGCGAAGAAACTCTGCCCATTTACGTAATCCATTGTCCCAACCCTTTAGCCTTTCCTCATGCCAAAGGAGATTTAATGCAAAGCAGTTGGAGGACAGAAGAAGAGGAGCCCATGATCAGGTTCAAGGAGCGGTGGCCAATCTCGACTTTGATTGTAAGTTGATTCATTTTCATTAATAAAAAGAATACTTTTCCTGTCCCAATGCATGAGTTATCTATGATTTGATGAATTTATGCTTGATTTCTAACCCTTGAGTAGAGAAGTAGCATGCATGCGTAGTTGGTATTTGTCTTGATTGCAGGTTATCAGTGGAAGGAGCAGGGAAAGCAAGTGGTCAAAGTGCATTGGAGGATCTACATCGAACGTTGGTGAAAATTTTAGTGATTCTCTTCATGCATTTACTATGAAAGAGGGGTTTTAATCTCGGGTTGTAGGTTAAAAGTAATTTATTTTCGGTAAAAATCTGCATGCAAGCCCGACCCTAGTTTGCTAGTTCGTAGGGTATTTTTCCCAACAACAATCTTGAAATTTCTATGCAAGTGAGAAAACATAGCCAAGTATCCATGGTTAAAAATTCATCTTGTGGGTCGTTGTATTTTGGGAGTTACGCTCCGTGGAAAATAGGGTTTGTGGCTAGTCCTAAAACTAGTCAAAATCAAGTGCTTCGGGTAAAATCATCATAACTTCTTCATAACAGATCCAAATTTAGTGAGACTAGATGTGTAGATTAGGGTAAAGTCTGTCATATGCTCTGTAACATTTTCATATCATTTCATAAAAAAAAATTTGCGGGTCACGCTCTACAAGGTCGCTCTCTAGAATAAGCCAGAATTCAACAAGGTATGCCATTTTTCTATAACTCCTTTTCTAAGAGGTTCCAAGTAGTGCCACTTGGAGGAATTTCATAAAACACACTGAAGAACATTGTGTATCAGTTTCATATATTTATTCAGTACAAGTACAAAGTTATGATTATTTCAAGTTAGGGTTGTTGACTAATCCAAAACTAGTCATGGTT
>JZKD02S2046598.1:26808-59498 GCA_000966675.3 Picea glauca | reverse complement strand
ACTTACATTGGGGTGACTGGATCTTTGTAGATTATATTGTAGCCTTTCTACAAAGTCCTCTAGATTTTCATCCTCTTTCTGCATCATCTTAAATAGCTCCTCCCTCTTTTCTCTTTTTCGGAAATAGTCCTGGTATTTGTTTAGGAATTTCTATTTCATTTGGTCCCATGTTTTGATTACATGGCCTCCAAGACTCATAAACCATCTTAATGCATTTCCTTTTAGTGTTGCTGGAAATAGCTTTAATTTTTTAGCATTGGAAACGTAATCATAACTTCTGCATAATATATCAAACTCAAAAAGGAATTCATCAGGATCTTCTGAAGACAAACCATGAAAATTAGGTAGTGCTGAGAGTGGAATGTTCTTCATGGGGGCTACTCCTCTAGGAAGATCACCAATAGGAAATCCTAATTTAGAGAAAGAGTTTTCATCATTTACCTCTCCTTCAGGACCTGCCTGTTCTTCGTGATGAAATTCTTCATTGTACTCATCCATGTTTTCTTCTGTCTATTCCGCTGCTGCGCTTGCTCTGACCTCAATGTTTCCTGCTGGTTTCTGGACTGTCTTGAGACTCCAAACTTCCTTCTCTGTTTCAAAGTTTGCTTGAAATGAAGGCTAGGATTTTTGTTTCTGAAGGGTTGGTCGTTGAGCAGCAGATTCAGACTTTGATATAATCTCGTCAATGTAAGTCTTTCTTCCTCCTTTTCCTTTTCCCCTGCCACCTGTAGGATTAGTGTCTTTGGGGTCTCCGTGTCCTCTAATGCAATCTTTGTATCTAAAAAATCATAAGTGCTTTTGAAATCTAAAATTACCTTCCCCGGCAACGGCGCCAAAATGTTGGTCACTATAATTGCTTAATTAATTTAAACAATCAAGTGCTACATAAATTGTCAACCCAGGGAAATCTGTTTATTTCAAAGGTAACCACGCACTATATATGTTCAATCTCAAAAGCAACCTAGAGTTGTAGTAAAGGAAACTATATTAATCACACTTGCCTTGAATGAACTGAAGTCCTAGCTTGAATTACAGAAAAGCAACCTACTTATTGCAGAGCTTAAAAAGATGATTAATCTAAAGAATCATGGATTACATTAAAATAAAAAATGCAACAGGAAAGAAAAACTATTATGTAACCAGAGAACAGGACCCTATTCCCAAGCAGGAACTTCAGCACTTTGTTTCTGATTTAACACACTTTCATGAACTCATTAATGCATTGAAGGCTAACTTATTCTAACAGAGAACAGGACCCTAATTCATTCCCTTAAGCAGGAACCTTCAGCACTAGTCTCTGATTGGCACCCTCATGAAAATAATTGAAAGCTAACTACTTCTAACAGAGAACAGGACCCTAATTCCTTCCCTTAAGCAGGAACCTTCAGCACCAGTCTTTGATTAGCACACTCATGAAAATAATTGAAATCTGACTACTTCTAATAGAGAACAGGACCCTAATTCCTTCCTTTAAGCAGGAACCTTCAGCACCAGTCTCAGATTAGCACACTCATGAAAATAACTGAAAGTTGACTACTTCTAACAGAGAACAGGACCCTAATTCCTTCCTTTAAGCAGGAACCTTTAGCACCAGTCTCTAATTACCAAACTTCATAAATTCATCACACAAGATTGCTAATTAAAATGATTAACAATTAACCAAGCATGAACTTCATGAAAACAATGTAGCGTTCAATAAAACAGAGTCCTTAACAAGACAGAGTTCAGTAGTGTTTCAGCAAAGCAGAATTCATTAAAGTAGTGTTTCAGCAAGACAAAAAATAATCAAGGCATAAACAGAGATCACACTAACACACTATAAAACTAACGGGTGAATCTTGTGAAGAAGGTGGGCCCTCCCTTCTCACAAGATTCCCCTAAGACGGAGAGGCTAGAGAAGGATGCTCAAAACAGTCTTTTATTCATCTATCAATGTATCATATTACAATCTGAAAATGAAGTATGTCCCTCTCTGTGAAACTTTCTTAGTACTAAAAATTGGAGATCCTTTTGAATGATGATTTCCTCTTATTTAAAGAGGGAATCCCTTCGATACAATTGATCAAAAATTACAGATGTATATCTGATTCCTATTCTTAGTCAGATCAACTTTCTAAATCGGAATAGGATTTCCTAGTCTCCCGCAACAGAATGTTATTATAAGTGTTGAATGAGGTGTTGTTGTTACGGCTGGAGTAACAGTTCTTTCTTGTTGTTGTTGTTGCATGTTGTTTCGGCATCGCAAATCGTGGGTTGTTTCAGCCACGGGATTTGCGCTCTGACTGCTTCAGCACTTCTCAGGTAGCAGCGATGGTTGATGCTTGGCTCACGGTGCAGCTGTTGTAGTCAATCTGTGTGAGTTTTTGTTGACCATGGACTGTGTAATGGCTTCCTTTGTGTTTCAACATTGTTGACCATAGACTGTGTAACAGCTTCCTCTGTGTTTCAGCATCGTCGACCATGGACTATGTAACAGCTTCTGTGTTTCAGCATCGTCGACCATGGACTGTGTAACAGCTTCTTCAACATCGTCGACCATGTGTAACAGCTTCTTCAGCATCGTCGACCATGGATTGTGTAACAGCTTCTGTGTTTCAGCATCGTCGACCATGGACTGTGTAACAGCTTCTGTGAATTGTTGTTTCAGCAACATGACTCAAATGCTAATCTGTAGTTTGAACTGTTTCAGCACTTATACATTTCTAATCAATGGTTAAGTACGAGAGTGATGTGAAATTATATGCAAAATAGATTAAACGTATAGTAAAGAGAAGAGACGTTATATACCTTTGGAAATGTAGGATAAAGTGATAATATGAGTTTAAATGTGAGTGATCAAGAGTGTAATAGTGGCAAAAAGTATGGGCAAAAAGGTACATTGTGTGGTCCTAACAAGTGCTAGGTGTGCTTGTTCTGGTGAATGGATTATTCTTCTTGTCTCAACTCTTGTATCTTTGTTTCCGATAATCTGATCTAAATGATGATTCTTCTATACTCACTTTCTAGGTGTCTTTGGAGGCACTTGTTAAACTTGCTCTTCTACTTCTGTCTGATCCTCTTCATCTTCCCCTTCTACTTCTTCTTCATCTTCTGATTCTTCTTCGTAAAGTTGTTCCATTGATTCATTTTCTTCTTCCTTTAATTCGCATCCACCTGTTTCATCAATTGTTACATTGATGTTTTCCACAACTTTGTTCAACCTCAAATTGTAACACTTGTATTATTTCCTTATCTTGAGTAACCAACAAGTACTCATTTGTCCATACGAGAGTCAAACTTTTCCATTATTCCATCTTCTCTTTTGATGTAGCATTTTCTTCCAAATTCTCTAAAGTGCTTCACATTTGTTGTTCTTCCTTTCCATAGCTTGTAGAGAGTTTTGTTAGTGTTGTTTTTTAGCATTAATCTGTTTTGAATGTGAACCATTGTATGCATTTCATGTGTCCAAAAGATATCTATCAATTTGGAATCCATTAACATTGTTCAAGCCATTTCATGTATTGTTCTGTTCTTTCTTTCAACAAATCCATTATGTTGAGGTGTCCTAAAAACAGATAATTGCCTTTTTATTCCATGTCTACCGTAGTAGTCCATAAATTCCTTTGAAGTGAACTCTCCTCCATTATCACATCTCAAACATTTTATTTTTGAATCCATTTCATTTTCAACCATTTCCTTGTAGACCTTGAAGTTTTCAAAAGCTTATGACTTATTCCTGAGAAAGAAAATTGCGGTCATTCTTGTATAATTAGCAAATAATAACATAAGGTATTTCTCACCTTTTAAACCCTTTGTTGTAGTTGGTACAACTAGATCACTATGCACAATTTCCAGTGGTCTTGTCGTTGAATATTCTTTTGATTTAAACCTGGTCTTTGTTTACTTTCCTTGTTGAAAATGCTTGCATAAAGTGTTGGTTGGTTTCGTAATCTGGAGCATTTCTCTAACTGCTTCCTTTTTTATGACTTTGACAAGGTTATAAAAGTGTATGTGACCCATTCTTCTATTTCATGGCCAAATTTCATCTTATTTTCCTATAAAACACTTTTCATTTCCAATTTAACTTAGTAGATATATGTTGCTTGAAGTTCTTGCAGTTGTTGCAGTCAATTTTCCTGAACCTTTTTTTTCTTATCTCGTACTTTTGTGAATCAAAATTAAATTTATGACCTTGGTCACACATTTGACTCACACTTAGAATATCATGTTTCATATCTTCTACTAGTAGAACATTTTTTTCCTTGGTATTCTTTTCCAATTTTGACTGTACATTTTCAAATAATTTTAGTTGAATCATCATTTTCGAAGGAGATTGCTCCATCTCTTTCCTTTCTTAATGTAAGAAACGTGTCTTTATTATCTGTCATGTGTTTTGAGCAACCACTATCAACATACTAACCACGTTACTTCTTCTTATTTTGTATAGCGAGTGCACATTCTTCATTTCTATACTGATTATGCTTTCTTATCCATGTTCTCTTCTAAGGTTCTTGTTTGTGATTGTTGTTGTTATTTTGTGGTTCTCTAGGAGGAACTATCATGAAATATTTGGCCATGTGTCCAAATTTGTTACACTTGTATCATTCCACATCAGTGCTCAATGATTCAAACCTATTGTAACTTCTTATTTGTGCTTCACTAGGCCTTCTTGGATAACCCTTTTGTGTATGACTTTCAAAGTTGTTTATGTTCCTCCTATTAACTCTGCAATTCATAGCTTTATGTCCAAAATTATTACATGCATAATATAAACCAAAAAAGATAGTTTGATACCTGGGAGTTGAATATCTTCTAAAAGGAGTTTTTTTTCTGAATCCTTATTCTTCCTAAGGCCTATCTATCGCTTGTTGATTCTGAAATCTGAATCTTCTCGGTGAAGGAGTGTCCCTATAATTTTCCTTGTAGATTTTCCTATCCCCTTTGATTGTTTCTGCATAGATTTTTAGATATGTTTCTTGCTCTGTTGTTTTGGAGCTTGATCCATGTTGGCCCTGGGTTATTAAAGTAAGAGAAGATCAAGGAAGAAAAGGCAGATTGTGAATTGTGTGGAAGACATTGTGACTGTTACTAGGTCGAAATGAGCAAAAGAGAAGAAAAGACAGAGCAAAGTAAAAGGAAGCAAGCCGTCGAACAAGGAGATCGAGGATGACAGATCAGCAAGAAAGAAGGATCGTGGACAACTCAACAAGCTGAAAAATCCATCGTTGGATGCTTTGGAGCACCGCATGAGAAGGAAGGAAAGATAGGCTAGCGAAGCTCTGAAAACATGGGTCAAGTTGACCTAGGGTTTTAAACACCTAGGGTTTTGGCATCTAGGGTTTGTGACACCTAGGTTTCGACCTAAGGATGTCGGTGAGCTATTGTAATGCATAAATAAAGGTCTAAAGGACCTGGGATGGGTTGGTATCAAGATGGTATTATCATTCTAGTAGTTGTTGATGATGTTATGACTATTGTTGGGTGAGAGAAAAGTGCTAGTGTGAGAGCCTTCTGGTATTGTAAGATCTTCAGTTGGGTGCAGATATCAGTCCTACAGTTGGATGTGCAGGAAGGGGAGAGACAGAGAGGAGAAGAAAGAATATCTGCTAGCTAAGAGCACAGACAAGAACTGTATGCTTCATCTTAATATATTATAAGCACAATTTTGTGGACATAGCCCTAGAGAGAGGGTGAACCACGCATATCTTGTGTTGTGTGTGATTGATCCTCTATTCTTTGTCATTTTATATGATGTTATGATGATAATGTGGTAGATATTAGATATAACTTGCACAGTAGGTTGTAAGAAGATAAATAATACTAGATTTTGTGTGTTGGTTACTTTGAATCCACTTTACATTCCTTCTGGTTGTAGACATATTTGTCCTGCAACCCCCTCATAGTTTCTTAGGGTGAGACTGCGTCTGCCTCACAGGTGTTTCCGAAAGGGCTAGTAGTTAGGGCTTGCTAGTGTGCTCTTGGAGCTAAACCCTGGATCTGCCCCTGTACCAACAAATGGTTCTGTTGTCGGGACAGGAATCTTATTGAGGGAATGTCAAGGTGGTTTCCATCAAACATAGAGACTCAAAAGTGGATAGAGGATCAAGAAAAGGACTTCGTTAAAGCCCAGAACAAGAACCCTAATCTTAGTACTGAGGATTGGTTGGAGAGATATATATTTACTGATATACATGAGATTTTCTTTGGAGGAATCCATCAGGATCTATATGAGTGGTTAGCTAGGTTAGCAAATACCCAGTTTGAGATCAGATCTAGACCTCGTGTAGTTTGGACATCGACGATGATCAAGAAGGTCAAGAGAGTTGATAACGTTGTATCACGAGCAGTAGATCACTAGTTTGATAGCACCATTGGAGGGTACATCACCGAGTTTGTTGTTAACAGAGTAGAGTCATATAACCAAGCTGAGAGATATTTCTTCAAGGGACCCAGAGGAAAATTTGTACACTTCCTAACGTTGAGAATCAAGATTCTATTGCATGAGAAGAACATCTTGAATATACAGTAGATTGGTCGGATTTGAAAAAGCAAATGTTCAGGAATTCAGACAGCGAAAGAGACATAGAGGCTAGACATATGCATAGTGGGAGAGCGTTCAGAGAAGTTCATCTTACGAACCTATTCAAGAAGAAATACAGGGATGAGGTTTTCTACAGTGGAGAAGAGGTAGATCTGATGGACGAAGAGCACTCAGAACCCGCTAGGACAGAGGAATAGAAAGTTGAAGAACCTCGTTGGGATGAGCCAGAAACTTCAGGAACTACACAGACTGTTGAAGTAAGTATTATTATCCCTCCTGTGGATTCAATAACATTAATAAATCAGAGTAATCCAAGCCACCAGAGTGTTCATAGCACTGTCACTAGTAGTCTACCACATACTCAGTCACGAACCCTAGGAAGATCTATGGCAGATGAGATGAGGCTCCCTATTTTTAGGGGAGATGGGTCTGAAGACCCTGATCATCATTGGTTCTTATGTGAAGCCATATGGAATATTAATAATTTCACCAATGAAGCTGTTAAAAGAACCCAGTTTAGTACTACCCTAAGGGATTGCGCACTAAGTTGGTACATGAAGCTTGTCCAAGGACTTGCACAGCCTAATATGTTGAATCAAATCAAGAATGTGTTGATTGCAGAGTTCAAGAAACTCAATTCAGAGTCACAATGTATTACAGAGCTGAAAGAGATCAAGAAGAAGGTAGTTGAACCTATCTTGGAATTTGATCAAAGATTCAAGACCTTAACAGGTCGATTGACCTTTTAGATCCCAGATGAACAGAACAAAGAATGGTTCATTGTTGCCCTCTTACCACACATCAGAGTTCCTCTGATGCAATAAAATATTTCTTCGCATTCTGAGGCACTGGAGATCACCATGAAGTTATAATAAGACCCTATGGGAGAATCCATCTCATGTATGAGTCATATCTTGAGTCATCTAACTAGTTTGTCTCTGCAGATCGAGGATATGAACAAAGACAAGGGAAAAGATAAAAGAGAAGAAATTTGGTGTGTCAGATGCAGATCATAAGGCCATGAAAAGGAACATTATTCCCTATTCAATGAATACTTGGACCTTGGAGATCTAATCCCTTTGAAGCAACTCACCTTACCCTGATGCGAGGTATTCAGAAATAGACATCGCCCTAGTGAGTTCTATTACATGCAAAAGTATGTTTTGATACCTACAAATGTGTATTGCACATTCTATAAGTCGATGGGGCATGATGATAGGGATTGTAGGGCTTATGATCTCATGCATGAAAGGTCAAGAGACATATACAAAATTTAAGGCAAAGTACAACAAGAAGGAAACACTACGCAATACAACTTCCTTGGGAGAGGAAACTTCAATCCTCACGATGCATTCAGAGGAAGAGGGAGAGGAGGAGGAATGGGTAGAGGTTGAGGACATATCATCTGTTATAACTGCGCATAGCTGGGACACGTAGCAAGGGACTGTCAGAACCCTTGTACTACTTGCAACTACTACAGTTCCTTCAAACATGTTATAGAAGATTGTCCTGTGTTGTTGGTGAAGCTTCAGGAAAGACGAGGACCTTAGCAAAACCCGCAAGTGCAATTGATATACGCTAAAACTCATGGAGAAGACCATGGATTCATTGTTATAACTAGAGGAGGCATTGTTATAGGAGAACATAGAATGACCCAAGGAAAGACTATAAAAGACTCAGGAATCAGGAAACCTACAGAGAAGACCCAAACTTTTGATGCAAAGAAAGAAAGACAAATATTTGAGGACGCAAGAAAAGATTTCAAAGTAAACCAAGGATCTTCATCAAATACACAACCATAAGTGAGAGAATATGGAATGCCTCGGGCATTTGATCAGTCTGCGTCACCAAAAGAAGGAAAACAGGTAAGAAAGCTCATGGAATTTTTATATACTTGTATTAAGTTGATTCAAGATGAGAGCGTTCTACAAGAGATACAAGAGGTAGACCCATTATTGAATAGGGAAGTACACCAAATCGCTAAAAAGAGAAGGACAAATAAGGATTTACACTTGAATGCTCAAATAGGAGAATATGATATAGACTATGTGGTCCTCGACTTAGGGTCGGAGGTCAATGTCATGACAAAGGAAACCTAGACACTAATGGGAAAATTGAAGTTGATCTATTCCCCTATTAGGATGGCTAATCAACAAGCAGTAAGCCCCTTTGGCAGACTGGAACATGTCCCTGTGGACATCGACAGAGTAAGGACGTTTGCATATTTTGAGGTAATTGAGATAGTTGATGATAATTGTCCTTACCCTGCACTTTTAGGAATTGATTGGGATTTCAATAATTCCACAGTGGTTGATTTAAATAAAATACGTATGACGTTTGAAAGAGATGGCCTCGGGTTCATTACACCTTTAGATCCAAATGAAGGTCAACGATACACAAAACCTATCAGAGAAGAACACCGTGCATATGAACTGGAAAACATATACAAACTAATAGCCATACAATAGGATTACATTAATCCTACAGCTGATGAGAACCTAAGCTGGCGAAGTGACAATGCATGTTCATTGTATTCAGAAGAAGCACTGGAGAACTGGCAGAACAAAATGTATGAAGTATCCACAAGGATATGTGCTAGATTAACCAGGGAAGTTCGTTGGATCGGCACAACAGTAAGTAACTTACCCACCTTTGATGGTTTGAATCCTTTAGAAACCTTCTTATCAGATTTTGAAGAAAGTGTACCAATGCAACAAAGATTGTTGGCAATGGTTGAGGCCTTGAAAGCCACACCAACAAGATGGTGGGGGACACACAAAAACAAAATTACAGAATGGGTACAATGTCGTACCCTGATGACTGTGTGGTTCTCAGCACAAGTAGAAGGATATGAAGTTCGGTACATAGGTTGAATCTACCCAAAGGATCATGTGTGAAGTTGCAAAGAATCTTGGAGAAACATTCCTCAAGAGAAATGGGTGCACAAACTCATTAACACGCTGGACACAACCCCTATCAACTGGTACCTTCAAGCAAAGTTGCGCCTCATCACTACAGATTGGGAAGGTATGACTCAGAATTTTGTAACTACCTTCTTATTTGAGAGTCAATATCCATCAGTAGATCAAGCATTACAGACTGTAAGATAGAAATTATTTGAGGAGGCACCTAGCCCCCCTTTAGAATAGGAAGAGGATGAATGGACTACGCCCTTTCAGAAACTGCAAGGCTACTACAAAATCAATGTTGATGATGACGATGATCCTAGGAAGGTGAACATCACAGAAACAGAAGGCCAGAGAGATGTGGAAGAATCAGGATTTGAGTTACCATTCATCGAACAAATGATCAAGATTAATAAGTTGAATATTGGAACAGAGAAGACACCTAAGTTTGCAAATGTTGGAGATTATTGGGATGATGCTACCATTGACAAGATTACAGAGTTATTGCATGAATATCAGGACTTGTTTCCAACCAAGTTCACTGATATGAAGGGAATTAAAGGGCCTATGGGAGAGATGAGGATCCATTTGAAACCATATGCAAGACCAGTCAAACAGAGACCCTATAAACTGAACCCTAAATATAAGGAGAAAGTGAAAATTGAGCTCGACAAAATGTTGGAAGCAGGAATTATAGAACTTGTCGAAGAATTAGAATGGATTATCCCTATGGTGGTGCAAGACAAGAAGATAGGAGATATTAGAATCTGCGTAGATCTCAGGAAGCAGAATGATGCCTGTTTACATGATCCCTTCCCTATGTCATTCATTGACGAAGTATTAAATATTGTGGGAGGCCAGGAGGTATACTCTTTTACATATGGATTCTCGAGATACCATCAGATCCGGATTGCCAAAGAAGATCGCCATAAGAGCACATTTTCAACAGAATGGGGATCCTACCAGTATATAGTGATGCCATTTGGATTGAAGAATTCCCTAGCCATCTTTTCAAGGCTGGTGGTCGAAGAATTCAAGGAGTTTCTACATACATTCTTAGAAGCATATTTTGATGATTGGACTGTTTTTAGTTTATTGAAAAATCATATTGAATGTCTAAGGCTAATGTTGGATAAATGCAGGTAGTGTCAAATTGCCTTAAATTTGAAGAAATGCATCTTTTTTTCACCATTTGGAGTTATGTTAGGTCATATTGTATGCAAGCAGGGATTGTTGGTAGATCAATCTAAAATTTCCATTATAGTTTATCTACCCCCTCCCACTTCAGTCAAACAGTTGTGCACTGTGCTGGGACACACAAGATACTACAGGAAGTTCATTAAAAGATATGCCCAGATTGTTCGCATGTTTACAAGAAGAGTGTGCTTGTCATTGATGGCAAGAACAGCACCAACGATGGCATGTCTACAGGCAAGAACAACAGCAATGATAGCATGCTTACAGTTATTGATGGCAAGAACAACAATGATGAAGGTATGGTTACAGGAAACAATAGTAACGATGTTGGCAGGTTTACAGTTGGGAGACAACAATGGAAAATAGGTAGGAAAGAAAGATCAGCAATGATGATGGCATGGAAAGATCAGAAGCGTAACAATGAAGAGCAACAGTGATCGTTGGATCCCATTCAGAATTCCCAATGACCGACAGATCTGAATCCAGACAGGAGGAGTGCAAAGATGGAGGACAAATATCGGGCATTAGATCTGAGCGCAAGGTCTGACCATCGTTGGATCTAGGAGAACCTATACGTTCTTTAAAGTACTAGGAGAAGCGGGCTTACAAAATCCTGAAAGCAGGAGGACCATCCATCTTCGGGTAGGACACGTGGTCACAGATCAACATTTCGTTGACTGGAAAGTCAAATGAAGGAGGTGCCCTAACCTCTCAAAATTGTGAAATATGAAACCATGATTTAATCTGAGTCCTTGATCAAAGGGAGATCGTGGACCGTTGATCCGACTCCATTTTAGAGTTTCAAATACCGGGAGTTGGAGGTGTCAATAACACTCACGACAAGAATGAAAAAATTGTGAAATGAGAAACGTTGAAATACCTTCATATCATTTCGGGGTTCATGACTTGGAGTGTCGAAACACTTCATCACAGAAATGTCAAAACGCCGAAATACCTTCAGATAATTTTGGGGTTCGTGACTTGGAGTGTCAAAACACTTCATCACATAAATTCTGAAACGCCGAAATACCTTCAGATCATTTCGGGGTTCATGACTTGGAGTTTCGAAACACTTCATCACAAAAATGCCAAAACGTCGAAATGCAAAATGACGAAATACCTTCAGATCATTTCAGGGTTCGTGACTTGGAGTGTTTAAACACTTTATCATAAAAATGCCAAAATGTGAACACTGAAATACCTTCAGATCATTTTGGGGTTCGTGACTTGGAGTGTCGAAACACTTCATCATAGAAATGTCAAAATGCTGAAATGCATTTTTGAATAAGGTTGTGGTCACAGCTAGTGGTCACATCTACAGAAGATGGAGGAAGGAGATAGTGAAACCAAGCTCCATTTCGGTGATCATGACTTGGAGTGTCGATACCCTTCATTATAGGAATGTCAAAATGCAAAATTGTGAAAGTGCTTTATGGATAAGCGCTTGGTCACTGTCGATGGTCACATCGTCGAAGAGTTGTAGAGAAGAGCTCAAAGAGATAACAAGAGGAAAGACCTTGTCAAGGAAAGCTAACCTTTTAGGAACAAAGGGGGAAAATAGTCAAAAGCAGAGAGATAACAGTGACAGGGGAGTCATCCAGTTATGACAAGAAAAGGTTGATGAAGGAGTCCCAGTAAGATAGGTGAGCAATATTGAGTATTCTACAGAGGGTACAGCGGAAGATGAATATGAACAGGTCCAAGAATCAGAAGGAGAAGACTCTGGTTTAGATACAAATATTTTGCAGGACTCAAATAAGAAAATCCATCATGTCAGGGGGAGTTTGTGTTGGTCGAATATCTTGTAACTCTTAAACATACTGCAACAGCTCGGGGGGAGCATGTTTTCTTTGAAATTGATGTCAAAGGGGGAGAAAAGGAGTGGTCCAGACCGGATGCTATAGTTGGAGGTCCAAACAAATTAGCGCAGCTGTTCAAGGTTGCCATCAATGCCAAAGGGGGAGATTGTTGGCATGTTTACAAGAAGAGTGTGCTTGTCATTGATGGCAAGAACAACAACAACGATGGCATGTATACAGGAAAGAACAACAACAATGATAGTATTCTTATAGTTATTGATGGAAAGAACAACAATGACAAAGGTATGGTTATAGGAAAGAATAGTAGCAACGTTGGCAGGTTTACAGTTGGGAGACAACAATGGAAACCAGGCAAGCAAGGAAAATCAGCAGCGATGATGGCATTGAAAGATCAGAAGCATAACAATGAAGAGAAATAGTGATTATTGGATCCCATTTAGAATTCCCGATGACTGTCATATCTGAATCCAGATAGGAGGAGCGCAAAGATGGAGGACAGATCTCGGGTGTTAGATCCGAGTGCAGGGTCTGACCATCGTTGGATCCAGGAGAACCTGCATGTTCTTTAAAGTGCTAGGAGAAGCAAGCTTACAAAATCCCGAAAGAAGGAGGACCATCCATCTTCAGGCAGGACACATGGTCACATATCAACATTTTGCTGATTGGAAAGTCAAAGGAAGGAGGTGCCCTAACCTCTCGAAATCGCAAAATGAAAAACCATGATTTAATCTAAGTCGTTGATCAATGGGAGATCGTGGACCATTGATCTGACTCCATTTCATAGTTTCAGATACTGGGAGTTGGAGGTATCAAGGAAACTCACAACAAGAATGATGAAATCGTGAAATGCGAAACGCCGAAATACCTTCAGATCATTTCAGGGTTCGTGACTTGGAGTGTTGAAACACTTCATCATAGAAATGTCAAAATGTCAAAATGCGAAACGTTAAAATACCTTCAGATCATTTTGAGGTTCGTGACTTGGAGTGTCGAAACACTTCATCACAGAAATGTCGAAACGCTGAAATGCGAAATGCCGAAATACCTTCAGATCATTTCGGGGTTCGTGACTTGGAGTGTCTAAACACTTCATCACAGAAATGCCAAAACGTCGAAATACCTTCAGATCATTTTTGGGTTCGTGACTTGGAGTGTCGAAACACTTCATCACAGAAATGCCGAAATGCCGAAATACCTTCAGATCATTTCAAGGTTCGTGACTTGGAGTGTCGAAACACTTCATCACAGAAATGTCAAAACACCGAAATGTGTTTTCGAATAAGGTTGTGGCCATAGCCAGTGGTCACATCTGCAGAAGATGGAGGAAGGAGCTAGTGCAACCAAGCTCCATTTTGGTGATCGTGACTTGGAGTGTCGAGACCCTTCATCATAGGAATGCCTAAATGTGAAATTGCAAAAGCACTTTATGGATAAGCGCTTGGTCACCGTCGGTGGTCACAACGTTGAAGATTTGTAGAGAAGAGCTCGAAGAGACAAGCTCCATTTCATATTTTGGGACATGGAGAGTCTAGACGACTCTTCACAGAATCCCCGAAACATGAAATGTGAAATGCGTGTTCAGAATTGGCCCCTGGTCATAACCTATGGTCACATCAACGAAGGCTCAAGGAAGGAGCTAGCACGAAGCTAATCTCCATTTCGGAGATCGCGACTTGGAGAGTCGAGATGCCTCACAACAGGAATTGTTGAAATGTGAATCACGAAAGCACCTTCTAAACATGCGTGTGGTCACTGCCTGAGGCCACATGTGAAAGGAAAGGTGAAAGGTGCCAAAGGCATAATGCTCAAGAGGATCACAGTGTAATTGTCAGAAACCACTGATTTTTTCTGCACAGAAAAATCAAAGACGCCTCAGTGTGATTTCCAGAGGAGATGAAGAGTCTCAAGGCATCTGCCAATGGAATGAAGACTGTTCATAGAGGCAATTGACAAATGGAAGAGCGTTGAAGCCTGTAACTGCAACAGAGAGGATGAGCTCAACTATGATAGAGAAGACGAAGAGTCTCGACTGCTTGACAGGCTAAGGAATCTTAGCATAACACCTAGTGATGATGAACGCATGGGTATAACCACCAAAGAAGCTAAGGAATTGCCATGATGATCAGGAAGAGGACTCGACACAAGGAGAACATGAAAAATAGAGGGAGTGGGTTGATGCTTGAGGGAGTGAAGTGGTGGAAATGTGGAGTCGCAATGAATATCCTGATGTGGAGAACAATGGCGCGGGGAAGAGCATGTAGAACGATTACGCATATAGCATGCACAAGGAGCACAGTGACGATAAGAATGCAGAACAAAGAAGAGATGAGTGTTGTTGTTGAGAGTGATTCAGGCGTGTAGAAGGAGGCAGTGTGCAGCAGGTGAAATACACAGAAGAGGAATGGTGCATTGAATGGACATGGTGCACAGAGCATAAAAGGCAGAAGAACAGAAAGTGCAAGGCATGTGTGTAGGAATATAGTGAGGCAGACAGAGCAGGGCAGTGTAGTAGAACAGTGATGAAACTAGTAAGCCATTGATGAACATTATATCACTGTAATAAGTTTTAGTAGCAAATATTTATATTTTAGTGTGGTTGGGAGGTGCTAGGGAGGACTGTTGTCCTCAGAGGTTCAAGTGGGTGCTTGAACATAGGGAGTTGTAGCTTCCATCTAGTTGCATCCAGAGAAACTAGGGTGGTAGGGTGGTGCAAGGGAGAACATTGGTTCTCTGATATACAGGTCGGTGTCTGTGTAACTGGAAGTTGGTGTTGGAACTCTTAGGGAGTTGGTGCTTCCTTCTAGTGGGTGCTAGAGAAACCAGGGAGTCGGTGCTTCCTTCTAGTGGGTGCTAGAGAATCCAGAGAGTTGGTGCTCTCAGCAAGTAGAAGCTTGCAAAACAGAGGTTGTAGCCTCATTATGAGTTGGTGCTCATAAGTATGATAATGTACAGAATGTAAATATTACTTATCATATAAAGAAGAAGGGATTTTTACCATTTATGGGTTTCCTCAGGAAATATATGTCTCTATGTATCTCATATGTGTGAATGATGTTGAATGTTCTATTGCTTACTTCCCTACATTATTGTGATCGTCATTGCGAGTTTTGTAATGAATTTAAAATGAGCATAATTGTTTAAGCTCGGTAACAACTGATTCACCCCCCCCCCCTCCTCTCAGTTGTCCAACACACATTAAAACACCCATGGAGAATCTTTTGAAGAAATACTATCAATTTCAATGGACAGAAGAGTGCCAGCAGAGCTTCGACACACTGAAACATAAAATGGTTACTTCACCTATTCTGGTTTTCCCAGATTGGAGCAAGCAGTTTCATGTGCATGTTGATGCATCTTCTATTGCTTTAGGAGCAGTGTTAGCACAACCTAGAGAAGGATATATTGACCATCCGTTAGCTTTTTCTAGCAGGAATCTATCCATGGCTGAGATTAATTACACCACTACTGAGCGAGAAGGGTTAGCCATGGTGTATGCGCTGCAGAAATTTCACCACTACTTGTTGGGAGGAAACTTCAAAATGTTTACTAGTCACTCCATGCTGAAATACCTAGTCAACAAGACAATGTTGTGGGGGAGAATATGAATATGGACTCTTTTATTTCAAGAATATGACTTTGAGATCATAGTAAAGCTAGGAAGATTGAGCAAAGGTCCTGACCACTTGTCAAGGTTGAAACATGGTGAAGAGTCGGCCAGTTTGGAGGATGCACTCTCGGATGCACAGTTACTAGCCATTAGAAATATTGATGACCACTTCACATAGATAGTCCAATTCCTATCAACAGGAATGGCACCTAACGAATATACAATTCCACAGAAGAAACAGCTAGTAGTGCGCACTGCAAACTTTTCACTTATAGTAGGACAACTATATAAGATGTGACCTGATGAGATATTGAGAAGATGTGTTATGGAGGCAGAGAAACCACTGACCCTCACAGAAGCTCATAAAGGCATCGCAAGAGGACATTACATAGGGAAAGAAACTGCACAAAAGGTTCTTAGAGTTGGCCTTTGGTGGCCTACCTTACACAGAGATGCTAAAGACTATTACAAAGCCTGCGATGTATGCCAAAGAGTTGGGAAACCATCCAAAAGATATGAAATTTCATTAGCACCACATCTGACCCTACAAGCATTTGTGAAATGGTCCATTGGCTTCATGGGACCTGTAAACCCACCCAGAAAGTGCATAGGAGCAAGATACATAATTACTATGATAGAATACTTGACCAAATGGGTCGAAGCAAGAGAAGTAAAGGATTGTAGTGCAACTAAAGTTGTGCGCTTCATATTTGATGACATCATAACCAGGTTTGGATGCCCAAAGATCCTTATGAGTGATCAAGGCACACATTTCATAAACAAAACAGTTGAAGCCCTGAATGAGGAATTTGCAGTCCATCACCAGAAGAGCACACCTTACCATCGATAAGAAAATGAGACATTGGAAGCATTCAACAAGATCTTGGTGAAAATGCTGACGAAGATTTGCAGTGTGAATAGGGGATGACTGGGATTTAAGAGTACCAATAGTACTATGGGCCTATAGAACCACTTGCAAGAAGCTAACAATGCAGACCCCTTTTAAGTTGATGTATGGTCTTGAAGCCATTATCCCAATGGAATATTTGGTACCAAGCCTAAGAATTGTTTCCTTTACAGATATGGATGACACTGGTGTTGTTCACGAAAGGCTTGCACAATTGGTTGAACTTGAAGAAGACAGATTTATTACAAGATTCCATCAGCAAGTACAAAAAGAAAGAGAGAAGGCCTACCATGACAAACACATCAAGAAGAAGGCATTTAAGCAAGGTGATCTAGTATTGGTATATGACAGTAAGTTCATAAAACATCTTGGGAAGTTCAGAATGCATTGGCTCAGGCCATATGAGATTGCCTATGTTACAGAAGGAGGAGTTGCGTAATTGAATACATTGAAGGGAGAATGGAAGGAAGGATTAGTGAATGGGAGCCAATTGAAATTATATTATGGAAACCAACTTCCCTACAACTCTAAGTAAAAGCATAAGGAAAAGGGTCTAGGTACCAGGTGCAGTTGAAACTGGGTACTAGACACAGAAAATACAGTCTTCACAAGGAAGGAGAGGAGGCATCTGACAGAAAGCAGAGGCTTCCCTGCACAGTCTAAAGTTGAATTAAAATAGAAGGATCAGATCTGAGGTGCCTCGGGATGAGTCATGGGTGAGTGTTGGGGGCCTTTTGACCCTAGGTTATGAAAGTAAGCGAAGATCAAGGAAGAAAAGGAATATTGTGAACTGCGCGAAAGACATAGTGACTGTTATTGGGTCGAAGTGAGAAAAAGAGAAGAAAAGACGGAGCGAAGTAAAAGGAAGCAATCCATCGAACGAGGAGATCAAGGACGACAGATCAGCAAGAAAGAGGGATCGTGGACAACTCAGCAAGAGAAAAAAGGCAACGTTGGATTATTTGGAGCACCGCGTGAGAAGGAAGGAAAGACGGACTAACGAAGCCCTGAAAACGCAGGTCAAGTTGACCTAGGGTTTTAGACACCTAGGGTTTTGGCATCTAGGGTTTGTGACACCTAGGTTTCAACATAAGGATGTCGATGAGCTATTGTAATGCATAAATAGAGGTCTAAACGACCTAGGATGGGTTGGTATAAAGATGGTATTGTCGTTCTAGTAGTTGTTGTTGATGTTATGATTATTGTTGGGTGAGAGAGAGGTGCTAGTGTGAGAGCCTTCTGGTATTGTAAGATCTTCAGCTGGGTATGGAGATCAGTCTTGCAACTGGGTGCGTAAGAAGGGGAGAGATAGAGAGGAGAAGAAATAATATCTTCTAGCTAAGAGTGCAAACAAGAAATGTATGCTTCATCTTAATATATTATAAGCACAGTTCTGTGAACATATCCCTAGAGAGAGGGTGAACCACATATATCTTGTGTTGTGTGTGATTGATGCTCTATTCTTTGTCATTTGATATGTTGCTATGATGATAATGTGGTAGATATGAGATATAACTTGCACAGTAGGTTGTAAGAAGATAAATAATACTAGATTGGTGTGTGTTGGTTACTTTGACTCCACTTTACATTCCTTCTAGTTGTAGACATCTCTGTCCTGCAACACCCTCATAGCTTCTTCGGGTGAGACTGCATCTGCCTCGCAGGTGTTTCCAAAAGGGACAATAGTTAGGGCTTGTTGGTGCGCTCTTGGAGCTGAACCCTGGGTCTGACCCTGTGCCAACAATCCATTTTCTATATGATTATATCCAAGTCTGGACTTGTCATGATGAGGTTTTTGACTGCTGATAATGTCATCCAAAAATTTTGAGTTGTTCTACATATTTTTCTTTTGAAGATCCTTTCTTAATGTGACAATATCTGCTTCCAAATTTCCAATGATCATGTCTCTTTATTATAGTTGTTCTTTGAGTGCTTCTTCAACTCTTTTATACTCTTCTATTTGAACCTTCAAATTTGTGATCATTTGTTCTAGTGCCTGGGTGTCTTCTTTCTTGTCTAGTTCTGCATGTAGCTTCTTATTTTTATTCTTTTCTCTTCTTATAACTTCTATGGAACACAAAAATTCTTCTCAGTAGTCAACTTCTGCCTCTTCATATTCTTCTTCAGCCTCTTATTATTCTTCTTCAATGTCTTCTTTGTCAGAGTCTTCTACTTCAATGAATATAACTCTTTCTGTCTCACTGTCACTGACTTCATCTTCATCTGATGATGATATATCTTCTTTGGTGCATAAGCTTTTCTTGAAAACTTTCTTTGTGGTTCTTTTTCCTTTATATGTTTGTTTTCTACTTGAGTAATATTCATCATTCCTCTTCTTTTTATTATGAGGACATTTGTTAGCAAAATGACCAATACCATCACAATTAAAACAAATCAAAGGAAACTTACCTTTATATCTGTCGTTGGTTCCCTTGTTCAATCTTCTGACAAAGTTGGCCATTTCTTCATCATCTTCCGATATGTCATTGTTTTTGCTATGTTCTTTTTCCTTTTTCTTTCCCTTTTTATTTGACCATTTGGATTCTTTGAACGTTGCTTCTTTTCTATCTATATTTTACTGTTCAGTTCTCATTTCATATGTTGTGAATATTCCATGTAGTTCGTCCATGCTTATTGAGTCTAGATCGACTCTTTCTTATAGTCTTGATATCTTAGGATCAAATCTCATAGAGAGATATCTTATTACCTTTTCAACAATTACAGATTCTTTAATTATTCTCCCCATCCTATGATTGCATTTATTGTTTCATCTACTCGTAAGAAGTAAGTTGCAATATCCTCATCTTCCTTCATCTTTAGTTGTTCGAACTGATCTCTGTGAGTTTGAATCTTTATTGCTTTGACTTTTGAATATCCTTCATAAATATTTTGAATCTTGTCCCAAATCTCTTTAGCGGATTTACAATGTATAACTTTGGTGTAAACTGATTCACAAAGACCATTCAGAACTTCATTTAAGGCTTTGGAATTATTTTTCCTGAGTTTTATTGCTCTTTCATTTGTCGTCGGAACTATTGGTTCTTTGTATCCATATATGTAACGATCCCCCCGACCAACCTGAGGCCAGGGTACTCCACTCCAGAGAAACCACTCATGCTCTAACGCTAGTCGGTAACATTCCTAGCCATTAGGCTGGGCCATGCTACTCTAGGGAACACTTTTGTTCCCATACTGCGGAACATACAGTAGCATACCCAGTAGTCAATTGAGCAATGCCACCTAAATTTACTCTTTATACTGCATGCAACTAAAACACATACATATAGTATGCTCGTGGAAGCTTTACATCTAAACATAAACAAATAATTACTTTCTGTAACATACGACTTTTATATTAAAATAATAGTAATTATCGATATGCATCATTTACAGGAAATTACCCATAAGCACACAAGTAATCATAGTCACATATATGATAAAATCATAACATAGGCATGTAAATAACAAAACAGTGTATCAATATATCATACAATTGGTAATTATATTAGAAATACTATCACCAACTACTTACAAACCATCCACGAACCTCCCAGCCATAGACTACACTGTTCATCACTCTCAATAGTGAATCACCCCCGAGCTGGGACTGAACTCCACCCAAGGTAAAAGGATTCCTATCTAGGCTAAGACTCATGGAAAACAAGAAAGACTCCATCTTAGGTGCTCACTCAACTAACAGCCTACAACCTCTCATTCCCCACATGCTTGTCCCACCCAAGGAAGTGTTCCCCTTCTCTGCTCAACAGTCCCTCCGCTGCCCCACTTACCTTCCAGGGCTTCAGCAACAGGCTGGACCGGAAGTCTCAGAGCGTTGTAGCTGCAGTTTAGCACCTACATAAATCAATCCCCGGAAATTCTCTTACTCAAAGAACTGCTCACAGGCCTGACAACCCACTTCTTTAATCTCACCCCAAGATAACCAGGTACACCAACCAAAAAGGGTGGGGAAACAGGCTTTGGAAAGGTGAAATGGTTATCGCAAGGATAACGAAATGTATGAGTGAAATGGTCATGGAGTCATTTACTAGATAATAGAGTGTGTTTTGGAATCACTGTGAACTCTTTGTGAAAAGTGATGGTCAGCATGATGGTCCCCCTTTCCCCATTCGTAAGGTATCTGTGAGAAAAATCCCCCCTTGAGCTAAGTTTCCCCATGATATGAATGCATTTCCCCAACTTGACACTTGTCATATTGGAAGTTACTTTTTTCCGCTTCTCCCCAACTTTAGAACTTAGGATAAACTAATTATCCATACTTTATGTTTTAGGAAATATTAATATAATATTCCCTTGACTTTTGGCCCTCCCTTTCCCTAACTAGTGAAGTTCAGTCCCCCATCTCTTTTATCGTGGTTGGTCTAGCGTAGTGATGTATTTTATATTAATCATGAGTCCTGTACAAAGTAGGTGCATTGGCCCTTGACATCTAGGCATTTCGGCCTAATACCAAAACATAAGCATTATGGCTTATAATACTAGCTCACCGGCCTATAATGCATATCATATACATAAAGGTTTGTTGACCTTAGTATTGTGTGCACTTTAGTTACTGCGCGCGGTATCTGTTGTCCTCAAGGTTGCTTTCACCTTAGTTACTATGTGCGGTATCTGTTGTCCTCAAGGTTGCGCACCCTTTAGTTACTGCGCGCATATCTTACGAAGTGCATATTACATCATTTTACTATGTAGTTCATGCGTGCACTATGCTACATGATGTGCATTATCAAATGAGGTCAAAACAGCTCACCATCTTAACTATATTTATATTACATTTACAATTGGGTTCGGTCGAAGGATATTACAATCCCCTCCCCTTATTTATGTGTTGTCCTCGGTGCATCATACACCCATATATATCAAAATTTTCAAAAATCTTCAAAAAGATGCGGGTATTTTGTCTGCACTGCATCTTCATGCTCCCAAGTAGCATCCTCAGGGTCGTACCAGGTCCATTGAACCTTTACAAGCCCTATGGCTCAGTTCCAGAGTTGTTTGACTTTCCATTCCAAAACACACACCAGATGCACTTGAAAAGCGTCTTCTTGCTCCACCTAAATCACATTCCAATCAATAACATGATTAGCATCGGGTATATATTTCTTTAGCAATGATACATGGAAGACATTATGAACAGACATAGATGCAGGCAATGCAATCATTCAAGCAACTGGACCAATCCTCTCTAGGATTTCAAATGGTCCACAAAATTTGGTCGCTAACTTGGCACAGCTTCCCAGCTTCAGGGAGCTCCTATTAACTTTCACTTTCAGGAAAACATGATCACCCACTTTGAATTCTCTGTGGATTCTTTTTTTATCAGCATAACATTTCTGTATGTCTTGGGCAGCTTTCAAATTCTGCTTAATTTTTAACATTTGGTCCTCCATCTCCTTGAGAAATTCTGGCCCGACTACTATTCTATTAGCTAGGTTATCCCAGCTTACTGGAGTGTTTCACCTTCTACTGTAAAGTGATTCAAATGGGCTCATCTTCATTGATGCCTGATACCCATTATTGTAAGAGAATTCTACCAAGTTTAGGTAGTCTTCCCATTTCGATGGTTTGTCCATCACATACATTCTCAACATATCTTCTATCACACTGTTCACTCTTTTTGTCTGTCCATTAGACTCATGATGATAAGTTGTACTAAATTTCAGATTCGTTCCAAATCCTTTGAACAATCCTTTCTATAAATTCAAGGTGAATTTCGGGTCTTTGTCAAACATAATCGCTTTAGGAATTCCATGCAATCATGCCACAACTTCCTTCATGAAAATATCAACGACATCTGTTGCCTTGTGAGTCGTTTTTAATGGAATAAAATGGGCATCTTTTGTAATCTTTTCCACCACCACCATAATTGAATCATGCATCTTGCATGTTCTAGGCAATCCTGTAATAAAATCCATTGTCACCACTTCCCACTTCCATTCAGGAATGGGCAAAGGTTGCAACAATCCTGTTGGGTGCCTATGTTCTGCTTTAACTTTCTGGAATTCCATACATCTTGTGATGTATCCTGCTATCTCTCTCTTCATACCTGGTCAAAAGTATTGTCTCTTGACCAATTCTATGGTTTTCTGATATCCAGCGTGCCTTGCATAAGGAACATTATGCATCTCATGCAAAATTATACGTTTCAAGTCTTGGACATTTGGTACAAAAATTATGTTCTTGTGCAGCAGTATTCCATCTACTCCTAACTTATAAATATCCATCTTTCGAAGTATCTTACCCTATTGTAGCATTGCTACCAATTCTCTATACTGCAGATCTATATTTGTAGCCTCCAGAATTTTCTTTTAACATCAGTCTGATACATGTTGATGGTTGTAGTGTGTAGTTCATGGACCCTCCTGCTGAGTGCATCAGCCACTTTATTTTCTTTCCCTTTGATATGTTTTATATCAAAGTTATAATTGCTTAGAAATTCTAACCATCTACTTTGCCTAGCATTTAGATTTGGCTGATCAAATACATATTGTAGGTCATTGTGGTCTATTATTAGCTCAAACCTCTTTCCCATGAGGTAGTGTATCCATTTCCTCAGGGCATGTACTATGGCTACCAACTCCAAATCATGAGTGGCATAATTTCTTTCATGCTCTTTCAACTTTATTGATTCATAACATATCACAAATCCTTTTTGACTGAGGACTCCACCCAGTCCTTCATTACATGCATCTATGCATACAATGAAATATTCATTTGGGTCTACAATCCTTAGTATTGAAGCACTTGTCAATACTTGTTTCAAATTTTGGAAACTCATTTCACAGTCCGACATCCACTGAAACTTCATACCCTTTCTTTGAAAGGAAGTGATTGGGTGTGATATCTTTGAGAATCCTCCAATGAATCTCCTGTAGTAACTTGCAAGGCCCATGAAAGATCTAATCTCTATCACATTCTTTGGTGCTGACCATTCTCTAATGGCTTCTACCTTCTCAGGGTCCACTGTTATCCCATCTTTTGAGAGGATATGCCCCAAATAATGAATTTGTTTCTGATAAAATGAGCATTGCTCAATTTGGCATACAAATGATGTTACCTTAATTCTTTCAACACCATACTCAAATGATGTTCATGCTCTTCCTCTGACTTGGAATATATAAGAATTTCATCCAAAAAGACAATGACAAACTTGTCCAAATACTCTCGGAAAACATCGTTCATTAAGCACATGAAAATAGCGGGTGCATTTGACAATCCAAATGGTACCACTATGAACTCATAATGACCATACCTTGTCCTAAATATGGTCTTGCTAATATATTCTTCTTTAATTATTACCTGATGGTATCCTAATCTGAGATCTATCTTTGAAAATATACTTGCATCCTTCAATTGATCAAAGAGGTCATCAATCCTTGGTAGAGGATATTTGTTCTTAACAGTCACTTTATTCAATTGTCTGAAGTCAATGCGCAATCTTAACGTTCCATCTTTCTTTTTCACAAAAAATACTGGGGCACCCCAAGGTGATACACTTGGGCGTATATACCCCTTTTTCAGCAATTCTTCAAGATGCATTTGCAACTCCTTTAATTATGGTATACTCATTCTGTAAGGAGTCTTTGATACTGGTGCTGCTCCAAGCATCAAATATATAGAGAAATCAATGTCTCTCCTTGGGGGTAGTCCTGGTACTTCCTTGAATACATCTTCAAACTCTTTCAGGACTGCATAATCCTCCAAATTTGGCACCTTGTCTTTAGGTTTCTTCTCCATATGAGCTGCAAAAATATGACATCCTTTTCTATAACATTTCTTCAGTTGTAGTGCTGAAATTTCTCTAACAGTTACTACCCTGGGAATTCCCTGCACTCTCCTTTAGTTCCCTTCTTCATCCAAGCAAGTGAATGATTTGTTATGAAAATCCAATAGATCATGATGTGGGTCCAACCAATCCATCCCAATTAAACAGTCATAGGAACCTAAAGGTAAGATGTTCAAATCTTCCCTGGTATTCAGTCCATTCATGTCTATGAGACAAGACTTAACCATCTCATTAACTTTTCTTATGGATCTTATAACTAGTTGCACCAACTAAGATTTCCCATGCTTGCTTCTTAGCAATTGAAAATTTTCCACCATCTTAGGGTCTATATAACTATGGCTAGCTCCTGAATCAATTAAAATAGCAAGGGTTTGGTTGTTGTTCATACCTTCCACTTCAATCATGTGGGACCGATACTCTGCTTGCTTGTTGTCCAGGGATGCATACATCCTTGGCACATTTATGCCCATGTCCTCTACTATCTCATCTCGTTGTACATTGTGAACAACCCTACATTTTTCACCTATGTGAGGACAATCTCTAAACCTATGGTCTCCTTTACAACCCCAACATTGCATAGGTGATTTTCTTGGCCCTTGAATCCGTGTGTCAATCACTCTGGTTTCCTTATGCGTTTGTTGCCATTGTGGATTATTTCTTAAGAATGGTGGCTTAGCTTCCTTCTTCCTTTGATCCATCTTAAATTTCTTATTGTCTTCCCAAGCCTTTTGGAAAGATGGCCTTGCTTTCAGTTGGTCATATAATCATTTAGCTCTCCTTATGGTCTCTTCTAATGTCTTGGGATCAACATACTATATTTTGTCATTGATGAATGATGGAAATCCACTTAAGTACCGTTGAATCTTGACTATCTCATCCTTAATGAAAGAGACATACTTCAACAGTTCCATAAACCTTCTCTCATATTCATCTATGGTCATACTTCAAAGCTTGAGTTCAAAGAACTCTTTCATTTTCTTGTCATAGTATCTCTTGGTCAAGTACTTCTTCTCAAAATACTTCTTGAATTCTCTCCAAGTAACACTTTTCTCTACAATGTGTTGTACCTGCACAAGTTGATCCCACCACATGGAGACCTTTCCTTTGAGTTGATAGATAGCAATTCTACCTTCAGCATGAGAAGAATAATTATGCAATTGAAAATACTTCCTCATGTCTAGCAACCATGTTTCGGCATATTCATCCTTCTTGTGCTCACCATCAAATGTAGGAGGTTTGATTTTGTTCATTTCTCCTCGCAGATCATCCACCCCAGATCTCTTATACCTTCTGACAGGGGATATACTCGATTTTTTGCCTGCTCTCTTATGGGAATGCCTATAGGGATGATGGTGATGTCTACTAGAACTTTTTACTTCTCCCTTCTCCTCTGAATATTTGTGACTCTCAGATCTACTTGAGTCACTCTCCTTAACCAATTTCTTCTCTATTTTTTTCAAACCTTCCAATAGCTTCATGTTGAAGTCATCCTACTGCTCTTTAGCTTTCATAAGCCTTTCATTATCATCTTTATGGCTTTGGGTATCCTTCTGCAAATTCTTAATGGTCTCAACCATATTCATATCTTCATTCCTTTCTACTCCATGTCCATTGGAGTTCGTTCCTTCCATTCCCAAATGGACATCCATCCCTCTACTCTTCTCTGTATAACTGTAATTCCCCTGTGTGTCTTCCATTCCTACAAACTATGCACTGGTCTGACCTGATCGAGTTTTTGTTAATTCTACAAAATGTGCAGCCATCGAAACTAATCAAACTAACAAATCAGAAGTTCAGGAGAATATGCACCATTTTGATTCAACATACACATCATCATTATCATTCCCGGTTTCTTAGTGTTATCACCATGACAATTCTAGATAATACCCAAGTCTCAAGAATGTTGACGCGCAGTTCCTTCCGAGATACACTTGCGCAAGAAGGTGGTTTTGTCGAAACCACTTTTGCCAAGACGCAATATCACGTGTCTCAACATGTCAAATCCACCACTCGTGGAGCAGGCAACGGCTAGTCAGATCACTCTGCTTCATTTGTTCGGTACTTCGCAGCCATGTGACTTCAACTGAACGCCGCCATGTAACAAAATCAAAATCTAATCATTTGAAATGGATTGACCGAGCATGGCAACCCAATGCTCTTTGTACGTAATCTGTCTACGCTTCATAAATGGAGTTCTATAATTACCACTCCCCAAGTATGAAGATATCTGTGTATGCATAACTGTAGTAATATTAAAGCTGCTCGACTTCCTACTCTATGTAAATACATATTTCGGTACTCCCAAGCTGATATACATGGACAAAGCTAAGTCGAGTGAGACTGGTTATTCGAGAAACATGCTAGGCTTTCCTGTGAATAAGGAGGAAAGGGTCCTTGTGAACATTCTAGCAACTAAGTTCCACACAGAGCTGGTTATAGAATCACGATTGGAAATCAAGTTGAATCCCACTATAAAGGATTTAGTCATCAATAGGCCAGCCGCTAAGAAGAAAAGGAGTAAGCGGCATAACAAGGAGGAATCTACGGTTGAAGTGGCCGAAAGTGTTGGAGAAAATCAACTGATCTGGTTAGAATCTTCTTTAAAGGCGGAGATCGCTAAGCTAAAGTAAGTCTTCAACTAATATAAGCATGTCTCAGCGAATTTTGAACATCTGGTAGCGGAGGTAAAGAGTACAAGAGATGATAGGCATGTTCTTCAACGACCCCTTTTACAACAGGCTAACTGTTGTCATCACCCTTTTGTAATTTTGTGATTAATATGATTATATAATACAGAAATGGATTTTAGACCTTTTTATTACAATTTCTATCTGGTGATGTTATGACTCTTGTTTTCTTTTATAATAAGTTTTTCTTGTAATCTTATATTTTATTTTCATCTATCTGAATCGGAAGAAATTAAAATTCAGAATTCTTTTTAATTAATGCTTCCATGCGGTTATGTGTTTCTTTTTCTTTTATTATTATGCAATTTAAACTTAGACTCCTCGCCTTCCAAGCGAATTCGCGTGCATTAACTTGACCTATTCATTTTTATTATCGTGCATAGCAATATTACAAGGTAAAATGCTTCTCCGCGCACCTAAATCTACTGTGCGTTTCTTCTTCGTCATACCGACTACTTATGCACACTACTATGGCGTTGTGTGCCAATATCCACTACGCACAGTTTCGATACTACGCACCGATATTCCACATGCATTTTTGTCCTATGCATGCACCATGTCAAGTTTAACATATTCCTTCGTGCTCAAATATCTGCGCACACTACTAAATATAGCGTCCCGAAACAACTTATACTCATACTTATGCGCGTACCAAAAAAACTCCTCTGCATTAAGCAATAATTGCACACCCCATGTGCACCTTACTATGTGTGTTCTTATCGTGCAAGGCTAATTTCAGCATGTGCATCTACATATAATAATCTTCCGCGCGGTGCCACAATTTACTGTGCACACTGGCACGCCAACGGTTTCCCGCGTGGTGCCAAATTTACCATGCGCACTAGTACGCCAACCTTTTCCAAGGACACTCTATGACTCTAATTTTGGTCACTTCGAATTTACTTTTCTTTGAATATTCACTTCAATTTCACCCTTCTGGCCCATCCAAGCTCAGTGTTAAACTAAGGCTCTGATACCATACTGTAACGATCCCCCTGACCAACCTGAGGCCGGGGTATGCCACTCCAGAGAAACCACTCATGCTCTGACGCCATTCAGTAACATTCCCAGTCATCAGGTCGGGCCATGCTACTCTAGGGAACACTTTCATTCCCATATTGTGGAACATACAGTACCATACCCAGTAGTCAACCAAGCAATGCCACCTAATTTACTCTTTAGATTGCATGCAACTAAAACATATACATACAACACGCTCATGGAAGCTTTACATATAAACATAAACAAACAATTACTTTTTGTAACATACGAATTTTATATTAAAATAACAGTAATTACTAATATGCATCATTTACAGGAAATTACCCATAAGCACACAAGTAATCATAGTCACATATATGATAAAATCATAACATAGTCATGTTAATAACAAAACAGCATATCAATATATCATACAATTGGTACTTATCTTAGAAAAACTGTCACCAACTGCTTACAGACCATCCACAAACCTCCCAGCCATAGACTACACTGTTCATCATTCTCAACAGTGAATCACCCCCGAGCTAGGACTAATCTCCACCCAGGGTAAAGGGATTCCTATCCAGGCTAAGGCTCATGGACAACAGGAAATACTCTGTCTCAGGTGCTCACTCAACTAACATCCTATAGCCTCTCATTCCCCACATGCCTATCCCACCCAAGGAAGTGTGCCCCTTCTCTGCTCAACAGTCCCTCGGCTGACCCACTTCCCTTCCAGGGCTTTACCAACAAGCTGGACTGGAAGTCTCAGAGCATTGTAGCTGTAGTTTAGCACCTACAGAAATCAATCCCCGGCAATTATCTCACTCAGAGAACTTCTCACGGGCCTAACAACCTGCTTCTTCAATCCCGCTCCAAGCTATCCAGGTACATCAATCAAAAAGAGTGGGGAAACAGGCTTTGGAAAGGTGAAATGGTTGTCTCTAGAATAATGGAATGTATGAGTGAAATGGTCATGGAGTCATTGACTGGATAACTGAGTGTGTTTTGGAATCACTATGAACTCTTTGTGAAAAGTGATGGTCAACATGATGGTCCCCCTTTCCCCGTTAGTAAGGTATCTGTGAGAAAAATCCCCCCCTGAGCTAAGTTTCCCCACGATATGAATGCATGTCCCCAACTTGACACTTGTCATATCAGAAGTTACTTTTTTCCACTTCTCCCCAACTTTATAACTTAGGATAAACTAATTATCCATACTTTATGTTTTAGGAAACATCAATATAATATTCCCTTGACTTTTGGCCCTCCCTTTCCCTAACTGGTGAAGTTCAATCCCCCATCTCTTTTATCATGGTCGGTCTGCACGCAGTGATGTATTTTATATTAATCATAATTCATGTACAAAGTAGGCGCATTGGCCCTTGACATCTAGGAGTTCCAGCCTAATACCAAAACATAAGCATTCTGGCTTATAATACTGGCTCACCAGCCTATAATGCATATCATATACATAAAGGTTTGATGACCTTAGTATTGCGCGCACTTTAGTTATTGCATGTGGTATCTACTGTCCTCAAGGTTGCGCGCACCTTAGTTGTTGCGCACGGTATCTATTGTCCTCAAGGTTGTACACCCTTTAGTTACTGCGCACGTATCTTACAAAGTGCATATTACATCATTTTATTCTGTAGTTCATGCACGCATTATGCCACATGATGTGCATTATCAAATGAGGTCAAAACAACTCACCATCTTAAGTATATTTAAATTACATTTACAATTGGGTTTGGTCGAGGGATATTACAATATACAACGGATTGCCAAATTTCAAATCCTTGTGCTTGTATATATGTTTGCATCCCTCTCCTCCAAAATGCATACTTATGTCCATCAAATTGTGGTATTCCATTTTTATACATGTTGTTTCTCTCCATGATCTACCTTTCAATGGTTAAACCGATTTCTGAAGGAACCTGCTCTGATACCAATTGTTGGATTACTAATGATCTAAAAATGAAGAAGACTTGTAATCTTGAAATTATTTGCAAGATTTAATTCAAGTGTTAAAATTCAAATGGATCAATTTTGCAACACAACTTGTATAGAAATTACTCAATCAAGATGCATATAAACAACAGCAATAAACAGTGAATAGAAAACACATAATAAAGCAAATGATAAAGGAGTTCACCCCTCTCTTGGGCTACATCTCCTGGTCCGGCTTATAATGGATCTTTTGTATTATTTTCTCAAAGTTCTCAAATATGTTCTTTACAATGCTCAAAATTCCAAATAGATGGCTCCAATGGCTTCAGAATGTTCAAAAACCCCTAGCTAGGCTTTTTCGGCACCTCGTTTGGCCAAAAATTGAAGAAGATAGGCTTCCTGGAAGTTCCCCTTCAAACTTGTTGTCTCTGGATCGCCAAAATTCACCCTTGCCTCCTCAACCTAGCCCCCACTTGCATAAATCTGGAAAAACCCAGCACCGGGTGCAACCGCACAATTGGTACAAACTGTAGGACGATTACGCGCTAGCCCTTAACCGCCAAGGCTTGTGGGCACATGGGTCACCACATGACCTCGCGCGCATATAAAAGGGGCCAAGTCTAAATCAAATGACAACAGTCGGGTGCACGCCGGTGGTTCTATGCACAAAAACATGTGACCGGGCTCATACAAAAAGGGCTATGGTTAAAACATGTCATGTGCCCGTGGTTATATTGCAATGTATATGACTGGGGGTCGGGGCTAAGCCCCGGCCCGGACCGCACCCCATACAACAACTATTACAAATTTAAATATAATGTTTCACATATATATAATAAGAACTACATGTGGGTGCACTGGTTGGGCAGCCCTTCCCAAGGATTTACCCCTGCATAGAGGTCGCGGGGTCGAATCCGGCCAACAGCATAAATTTTAAACCACTATCCAGGTGACACATGGCGGCCATTGATTGGGCCACGTGTCGCCATCCCATTCACCGCAAACAAGCCACGTCATATGCCAACTGTCCACACAACTACCTCCCACGTGTCGTATGGCCCTGCCACGTGTTGTACGGCCCTACCATGTCAGCATCCATATGGACTGTATGGACTGCACAGTCAGTACATTTTTTTGCCTATTTGTCGTTTTGAACAGAACACGATATCTCTCTCTCCCGATGTTCGTTTGAACCCAAACGAGTTGTGTTGGGTTCATGACGACGAGACTTGTTATCGCTCATTTTGTATTCAAGGTCAAATAGCTGGAAGGTAGGGACCAAACTGGCGTAACAGGAGCTTCCCCACCCACTGTCACCTCGATGGGGGGCTCTTTCTATTCAGGGTGGATAATCCCAAGGGAGACGTCCCTAGTAATCTGGGGTATTGAAGGAAAAGGATCAAGGGATTAAGGCTCAAAGGTCAAAGCAATCTTTCCCTTCACAAATTACTGCCAAGAAAATAGTCAAGAAGAAGACAAACCACAGTAGAAGCACCTGTTTGCGAGACAAGGCAACAATAAAACTAATACATGCAAATAGTGGTTAATGCTTCAATTGTCAATGACTATCAATGTGAAATATACATSAGCATTAAATGAAAGTAATTATTGACGAAGTCAATGATTGCAATATGGCTATGGCTTATAATATTACTTCTTCAATAAATACAAAATGATAGAGCATTTAATGTACAATATCAATCCTTGAATTATCACAACGCATTAAATACCATAAATATGCTCGCATATAATGTTGTTTCATCAAGCCTTCTAAGGGTGACATCAGCCCTATTCTAGGTCAGTTTTGGTAGGCAAAGAGGTGGATGTTTTGCAAAGTAATCCAATGAAAATATTCAACACTTCTATGTCTATCATGAGATGACCTAGCCACAATTTTAATACCAAGCAAAAGTTCAAAAGAGGCAAGACGTCATCATAGAGTTAGGGTTAGTAAGTCGCTAGGGTTAGTTAGGGTTTCAAGTTTTAGAAGTTTGAAAGATTGTTTTAACACAAAAGACTCAACGTTGCATTATTAGACTAGTGCCTTTGGGTAAATGGAGTCAAGGATTAAAGGCTGGGTCTCGGGAGAATCTAAATATAAGGACAAGAAGGTTAGGCTTTCTAGTGTTGCAATGGCAGGGCCACAAAGTCAAAACCCTAAGGGGAGGAGGCTCATTCCGGTGTTTCTTAAGCAATGCCTCATGCTCCTCCCTCTTTCCTTAAAACTCTTTGGCAAAAACAGCTAGCTTCAAAACATAAATCTAGGGATGAAAAGTGTTGTAGGGCCAAGGCTTTTCAAACCCTAAGAGTC
>JZKD02S2046587.1:35067-54105 GCA_000966675.3 Picea glauca | reverse complement strand
GACAATGATGTCACATTGTCTATGATTAAATGAGCATACCAAAATTTCAACACTTCTTAGGGGAAACTCTTCATGGAAGGAGCGAGGGGGGCTCTTTATCTGACAAAATCACACTATATTAAATTTAAGGTAGGTATTGGCAGAAAGACAAACAATAAAGAAAAGTCGATGGCAACGAAACTGGTATTTATGCTACTTGTTGAGAATACTATACAAAAATTACAAATAATGGGTGATTCAAATAAATTTGCCTTAAAAAAAATAATCTTCTCCCCATGACAAGAAAGGCGACTACGGATTAGCTTTTATTTAGTAGATAGATTCTATAAGCATTAGCAATGGGTTGATTTCCATCATGTAGGCGATGGTTTAACAGTCCAAATGTCAAGGTAGCTTGTACACTTGTGCCTATGGTGACCCCTTTGATAGTCAACACAGCATAGCATACGATACAATGTACAAAGACCCCAATATTTTTTTTGCTTTTTCTGTAACTCTACGACACTCCAAGATATTGAATTTACAATGATGACAATGCAACAACCATATATATGTTTATTTTCTCTATTTTAGAGATTTTTTTACTGTGAATTTCTTTATGATTATATGTTTGTTTCTCTGATGGAGTTGATCTCACTCACGTAATTTTTCTATAATTGAAGCGATTTAATTTATGAATGCAAGGCAATTTCCTCCACTAAATTTTTCAATAATTAAATGTTCTCAACCTCTGGTATTCGCTTATTTCCAGGTTGCAACGAAATCTTCTAAAGTTTAAATAGGGTACTACCAATCAATGATGAAATTAGTGAGATGGTCAAGGGCTTATTCAAAGTTAGAAATATGCTCCACTTGGTATTTCTTCAATTACAGTGGAGTGAACTTCATTCAATGGAAATTCTAAAGTTAAAAATGGTCAAAAATCGATTGGTGGTCAAAGCCCAAGATCAAAAATAACTTTGGTAACTGTGGCCAAAAGCTAAATTAGACAGGGTCTCGGAAAAATGTGGCCAAAGGCCAAAATCAGAATGTAGCTCTAATTAAGGGTATGACCAAGGGTTGGGATTAAACGTGGCTCTAACACCAAATGAAATGAACGAATAGTTCATTCACTAAGCAATATTGAACATAAGTAGAACAACATGCTAAAATCCATATATGACTAGTATCATATAGTTGAATAATAATTGAATAAAATATATGATATATTGTTTGATACAATACCATGTGATGGTAGGTCAGATTCCTAGATTAGGTCATGTCCCTGATTATTATTTGGTGTATGTGTGTGTGTCCAATATTAGCTATCACATCCCTAGCTTAGCTCATGTCCCTTATTATTATTTGATGGTCATTGTGGTTGATAGGTCACATCCCTAGATTAGCTCATGTATCTTATTATTATTGTGTATGTGTGTCCTAGATTAGCTCATGTCCCTTATTATTTGTGTGTATGTTCATGCACACGCATGTGTCTGCATGTGTGCGTGTGCGCATGTGCGCACGCATCTATGTGGGTCTCTGTGTGTGTGTGTGTGTATGTGTGGGTGTGTGTTCATTATAATGTCATTGACAAATAAAATATTTAAATATATATCGTTGATCATATATTGACATAATATCATATAAAAAACATTGTAAATTATATATATATATATATCAACCACATAATTTTATTTTGGCCAAAATACATCTTATATTACCAAGTAAAAAATATAGAAAAAGGGAAAATAAAAAATGGATTGTATATACAAAGTAGAATCATTTCCTCATCATGAATATTGAGAGGGAACAAATGTTAAACCCCCAAGACGCAAACCTCAACATAATTAAATAGTCTTTGAGCATGCAAAACACATTGAGGTTTGCAACTAGAGGATTTTGATCGTTCTCAATGCTTATTAATTCAAGTTTAAGATGGATCTCTACAAGTTTACACATATTCCATCTTACTCTAGGCAGAACAAAAATGCTCCCCTCATGCCCTCTCCCCAACCCACATACCATTTTGATACATCAAATTGCTACATTAATGTCATCAATAACAAAGACATGTGCGAACATGATCATTGGATCTCACATTGCCCCCTAAAGCTCCCCATTAAAAGAAGGATTAGTGCAAAATGAATCAATGGAAACTGCACAAAGACAACATAATTAGTAGCCAAGTCTACAAATTTATCAAAATCCTTTTGAAGAAGGCATTGTTAAGCTGCAAACTAGTGACAAATGGTGTAAAAAATAGAGTAAATTTCCAACCACAACACTTTGGGTCCTTAAAAATTATCGACTCCCTTGAAAGCCTTCAAAGTTGAACTTTGCATCGCAACTTACATTCTATATTAACTTCTAAACTGATTCCGTCTGACTCTAGACAAAAATGACCCCCTCTTCACATGGTCATATGGTCCAATAGACAGTAATAAATGTAAAAATTTACAAGGTATTATGATATGTAGTAGAGAACAAGATCATATAAGACATATGACTACATGAATGGAACATGACTCTACATAGAACTGACCCCCTCCTTCACAAGGTCATATGGTCCAACAGACAATAATAAAGATGATAAATGTAAAAAGTTATGAGGTATGATGATGTGTACCAAAGCACAAAATCATATAAGACATAAGACATGGCTACCTTAATGGAACATGACTCTACAACTATTATTAACTACAAATAATAGTCATTAGGTATATTGCATGACTCTACAAAACAATTATTTTATGATTATTAGTTGTAAATAATAGTTGTTAGGTATATTGCATGCCCTCTATGAAGGCTTTATCCTCAAAACATAAAAGGAAATAAGACAAAAAGATCATCAAAACACCAAACAATATTAACAGATTATAGAAACATCAATCCATCCTGAATCAAATTTTATCGGAAATATCATTTGACAAGATTTCCTAATGAGACTTTTCTCATTATAATTCCAAGTATATCTTCAAAAAGACATTAAATTTTTATGGAATAGAAATGGTGACATTATTTTTTCTGTATTGTGGATGCTAGTATGTTGTTTTACTACAATAACAACACTTGTGATTGGGATGATGATAAGGTTTGTTTTTTCTTGATCTCAATTTTAAGACATTCATTGTTAATTTTAAATTGTATATTAATATCTATATCAGATTATTAATTTTAAATTGTATATTAATATCTATATCAGATTTTTCCAATGATAAAAAAATTATCTTCAAATTTAAGTCAGATTTTTCCAATGGTAAAAATTTTATCTTCAAATTTAAGTCAGTTTGTAGAAACATGTTTGTCAGCTACTTGCACTTTTGCTTTCAAAGTATATGTTTTCTTCGTTCTAACTGTTTAACATCTATGAGCAAAGTATCATTTTCGCTTCTTCGACTTATCTTTTTAGATAGAAATTTGTCGATATTTAAAATTTTCATTCAAAGCTCCTCCAATTCTTTTTTCAATGGTTTACATTCTACTATAAAACTTTGCTCCATATGGTCAATCTGAAAACCTCCTCTCTCTGTATATGTGCATTATTTATTTAAACAATGGTATTGCAAAGCATATGGTTCCGAACCACTTTAGAGAAGAGGGTTTATTTAACAAGGGAAATAGTTGTGAAGCAGCTAGTCCCTACCTGAAAAAATCAAAATGCTAAATGATTGAAGTGAGGAAGGAAAAGATGCAGTGTGAAGACAAGTTGACGTGAAGCGTAAGGAAAAGAAAAGTTGAATGAGATGTTTAGGTCTAGACTGGATATACTCTAATCTCAGCTACAACGATTTTTCAGACCTATTTAGGGTTCAGTGTTGTTAGTGGTAGCCATAAGTCCATTGTTATATATAGAATTGGTGTGCTCATGACAATTTGGAACAAAATATTCCAATTTCCGCAAACACTGCCTCTGCCACTTCACTTTTTCTTAAACACCTTCATAAATGAGATTTTGAAAATTGGCCTGTATCTTGTTTGAAATTTGAAACTATGGCAACTGAGCGTACCCATAGACTAGATTCTAGCAATACCTTCACTTGGATCCTCTCAAATATAACACCAGATCTTCCAGAAATTGACAACCATAAATCTGACATTTAGACTAAAAATTGTCAAAATGATTAATGGGACTGCATCTTGAACCCATAGACTAGATTCTAGCAATACCTTCACTTGGATCCTCTCAAATATAACACCAGATCTTCCAGAAATTGACAACCATAAATCTGACATTTAGACTAAAAATTGTCAAAATGATTAATGGGACTGCGTCTTGAACGTTGTGCTTTTAAATCCCAATGCATCTACTACATTTTTCTATGTGAATTGATGATGGCGAGGCAAGAATATATTACAGATCTTTGCAATCCTGCATCTCCAACTCCTTCCAATACTAGATAATCATCGTCCATCCATCAAACACTAGCCTACCACTCACAATCTAACCTAAAGTGAGTGTGATGTGACTTGTTGCAGGTCTTGTGCGCACGCAGAGGGGCGATAGGAATTAGTTGGAGATGGAAGACACAACGCCCGTGTACTCTCGCCCAAGACACTTACCTCTTGTTGCTCTGTTGCTTCCTTACACCTCGTGCTGAAACCCTGATTCCTGCTTGTCCTTTCTATTTTTTTCACATTTCAATTGAACAGAATGAAAGACAGTAGATGTAGAGTGCTCATTTTCATGAAATAAAATTCTTGTCTGAAGAAATGATTTTCATTTTCTCATTTATTAATCTTAATTAAATTATTAATGTTGATTAATAAATAGGGACAGTTAAGTATTTCTGGAAGATGGTTTTGGTTTCTGGATCCCTCCTAGTGCAGATCTTCCTTTTCCGGGCCAAAGGAGAATCAGCGAATGGCAAGAGAGGATTCAGTTCAGTTTTTTGTTTTGAAATCGATTTTTATCAAAGAAAATTTATAAAAACCATTTGAAATCAAGTAAATTATTAAGTTTTTGTTTTGAAATCGATTTTTATAAAGAAAAATTATAAAAACCATTTGAATTCAACTAAATATTAACTGTGAATCATGTATTTATTTTATGATTATACAATTGCTATATTTAAATATCGAATATATTAAATAAACTATGACATTTTCAATGTAAAATTTGTATAACTAAATCCGTGTTTGTTTTCAGACCCAGCTTTATCAAAAATTAATCTTATCTAAACCAACAAAATCAATGAACACTCCAAAATGACAACGTTCATACATCTTCCCAATATGCCTTGAGTGGAACGCCCTCCAAAAGCTGCAAGTTCGGGTCAGAGCTTGTTCTTTTAACGTGGGATGGTTAGAGCAATCCACCCGTCTAACGCACTGATACAATGCAGCAAGACCAGCAAGACTACGCCAGAGAACGATTCCCCATTCGATACTCCGTCCATAACGCACTGATACAATGCAGCAAGACTACGCCAGAGAACGATTCCCCATTCGATACTCCGTCCATCGTCTGTAGAAGCGACGGTGGCTTTGAGCTTCATGCACAGAAATTTGGGTAAAAACCTGGCCTGGAAAGGAAAACCTGTCTCTTGTCGTGGTGAGCATTGTGCTGTCGATTGTTGCAAGTACTTCCATGACATCATTGAAAACTGGAGAAATGCTCTTTTTGGTGTTTCAGAGATAAGCGGTTTCGACTTGAAGGGGGCATATTTTAGGTAGGCGTTTTGACAGATGTATGACACATTTGTTATGTAGGCGTTTTGACTAGCAATTAGTATAGTAATTGTGTTGTCAATATTATTCAGTGTCAAGTGGCAGCTCGTGAATGAGGTCATGGACCTGGTGTTGAAAAAGGTTATAATCTTTTTGAAATATTTTAGATGCAACAATCTTGAATCTAATGCTTTTAAATATTATTCTCTATTTTCCTGCATAGTTTCCTAACTGTGATTGATTGAGGACAATTCATGATTGCAGTGCAACTGTGATTGATTGAGGACAATTCATGATTGCAGTGCAGAGCATCCGAAGCAATGCCAAGAAAAAATTGCAGCATTGTTAGGGTTTACACAGTTGATCATTGCTAGGGTTTACACAGCGGATCAGTAATCTCCATTCTTGATTTTCAATATTAATGATAAGCAGCAGTCCACAGATATCATCTGGTAAAATCATAAGCATTCCCATGTTTTGTTTTGCTTGTATATATATTCTTCCTGACTTCATCCATGAACAGATCGTGAACAAATCGTGAAATTTTACATGGACAGATCATGCCCACAAATTATTCCCGTGCAATAATATAGCATCCTGCCAGTTTTTTTTTTCTATTAATCATCGAATATGATCTCAGGATTCATGACAAGCGCTTTAAGAGGGATAGACAGGAGAAGGTTGTTATCGGCCCTTTGTAAAATCGATGGACTGGGCAGAGAAGAAGGGAGAATTGAATTTACTGAAGCAAACGAGAAGAATCAACCTATCTCTGGCCTTGACTTCTCACGGGACTTCTTGGAGCCAAGCTCTTATAAAAAATCATATTTCACAATTGAAGAGAGACAAGCGCCTTGTGAAGGAGATTATGGGAAAGAAGAGACTATATGACGTGATAAAGATAGAGAGAAATTCTTATTACTCTCAGCATCAGCTTATGTTCATGCAGCAGGAGCGTTCTCATGGGCTGACTGGCAGAATGAAAAAATACATGAAGGCCCCCATGATCATGAACAGGAATACAATTCATAAGATAATTCATAGGAAGAATGCAGTCAATATCCCTGTGAGGCCTTCTGCATATAAGCTTGCATTGAATAAGTTTACTCAAAATATTTGCATTAAATAAATTTACTCAAAATATTTTTTTACCTGATATGAATTGCAGTGTTGCTAGCAACCCTAGAGCCTGGAGCCCAACAGAAATCGACAATGGATACTTCTCTGCCAGCATGAAGCTCCTCTCCTCTTAAGGTATCTGGTATCTTTGTTTAGTTGGCGAGCCTTCCTTATTTCCTTGTCCCTAGCTTTCGCTGTGAAGCGGTGCCCTGGAGCCTGGAGCCCAACAGAAATCGACAATGGATACTTCTCTGCCAGCATGAAGCTCCACTCCTCTCAAGGAATCTGGTATCTTTGTTTGGTTGGCGAGCCTTATTTCCTTGCCCTTAGCTTTCGTCGTGAGGCGGTGAGGTGTAGACTCAAAGGTGAGGCTGTGGTGAGGTGCAGCGTCAAAGGTGAGGCTGTGAGGAGCAGACTCATTGGAAAATGCTTGAGCTCGATCACCACTCGGACATTGTTCACACCGGGGGTCAAACTCAACAGCCTCGTCTAAAGCATCCAATATATTCAGAGGGGGAGAAGCAGTTTTCACAAGTAGGGCCATTGCTACCATTTATCCATCTGGTACCCTATCCCCGCTTGGGCGTAAACCTATTTCATTTTAGTCACAGGCTTGTTAGGTTTCAAGATCAGTTCGATGGTAAGGTTTCTTTCATTCTCCCACGGCTTTCATTCTCACACTGCTTTGATTGTTCTTGCTTTTGCAGGGGCCTGCTAACAATCCGGGAGCTTGGAGCCCAACAGAAATGGACCATGCATACTTCCATTTGGTGGTGAGGACCATGCATACTTCCATTTGGTGGTGAGGAGCAGACTCGTAGCATCGACTGCAGAGCAACGTGATGATTGAGCTGCTGCACAGAGCCTTATGATGGAGCCTCCAAACTGGCGAATCATAAATAATTATAAATTTGTTTTTTAAATTAATTTCTGTAATCTGACAAATATTTGAAAAGAAACGCTCACCACCAGGGCTATTTAGTCCCATCACCTCCCCAAAGACCAATGAAAAACACTGAATATGAATTTTTAATAATTGCAAAAAAAAAAAATTAATTTAAAAAAATATATAATAATAAACTGATTTTCCAAAAACTTTGGTTAAAGGGATAAATGTCATTGAACTAATATATGGTCAAAAGATTTTGACCGCCAAGGCGAATGCTATAGTCCCTGATGGAGGCAGGGACTAATAAAGAAATGAAATGCTGGGAAAATATGGAACTTTTTAACAAGCCAAACTAATTATAAAGTGTTTTAAATTATCGGTCCTCTTAATCACCTTTGTTTTTTGTTTGTCTAAACCCCTTATTTTCTGGCCTGAATTGGGGACTTATTTCGCTTTTGTATGTGTGGCAGTGTTGTATACACTCCCAGGAAAGTGGTGATTGATTCCCCCTAGGCAATTATATAATGTTTTAATACTTGTAAAGGGTAAATATGTTTAAGGATTATCGCAACAATGTGATGTTTTTCTACGGTTCCAGTGTTTCTTAAAATGTGACGACTTAGTTTCTTCAATTGGTGGCCATCAAATCTTCAAGTTATCGTCTAAAAGGCAACAATATACAACGATTGTGGTGTTTTCACTACACCGGTGCACCCTTTTGCACATACATAATCAGACAACAATAACCACAGTAGTGGATATTTTATTACCTTATAATGTTTCCTGTTTCCTGTAGATCAGGGAATACCTGTGATACCACATATCTATCTGTGCAGAGTCAGGGATATGCCGTACCGCATATTGGATACAAGAACATCCCTGATACACACTGGATGGGGCTGATACGTATCTGGATGCGGGTAAGGCAGATCCAGATCCGGATACCGCCAGGGCTTGGTCAAGGTACATGATGGATACGTCTAGCCTTTATCCAGAGCTGCTTCCTGAAAAAACACATAATACATTAAAAAGATAAAACCTTAAAATACCAAATTTACCTATAAAAAAGCGTGGGCCACCTCCTATGAGCACATATTTCTTCATCGAGGAGCGAATTTGAGGGTATTTTCTGCCGCAAAATAAATGTGTGCCTCCCATAGACGCATTAAATTTTTGTATGGAATGTTTAGATATCATGTCCTAACGGCTATAATATTAATGGTATTCTGGAATTTATATCTTGTTGGGGTTTTTTTGGACACATTTTTATAAATATTTTTTTTATCCTCGTCATAACACATCCAGGCCATTCTAAAAATTTGTCATATCCTTATCGTGTAGCATAGGGGAATAAATGATCATTATCCAGGTTTCCAACACCAGTGCTTCCTATAACATAGTAGTTGCAGGGTTAGCCATAAAGAATTAAATCATGTGTGCGTACACAACCCAATCGCAACTGACACTGAAATCATACTGTAAAATTCCTTGATTCCACTTACAGATAAAATCCAGGGAGGCATTAGAGTTGGAGCTGGTAAAAGATTCCAGATTGATTTGAATAAAGTAACAGAAAAATAGTTTATATTTACCATGTAATTGGGAAATAGATAAGGCCCAGGTACATTGCCACTTCCAGGTTCTAAATCCAAACTACAATAACCTTAACCTGCAGTATGAATTTCTCAGCACTGTGCTGATTCACCCTCCTATTAGCAAAACAATGGAAAAAAATAACAAGGACGCCGAAACAGTAAGCTTATCTATTTATAACGAAAAGCCCGCTTACACTTTCTTTCTCTTCGGAAGAGAAGGAGAAAAACAAAAGAATCAAATCAAAGAAAAGCTGCCGCATGCCTCATTGGCTAGAATGGTTAAATATACCAAGACTGCTCAAAGTTGAAATGTAAAGCCTATATAATGTCTAACCAAGGAGAGAATAAAATAACATATAATTCTACAATAATGTTAAAATATAAACTCCTCTTCCTCTACTCCCAAGGTGAATGCGCCCGCCTTCACGGACTCTTTTAGTGATAAAGCTGTGGAATCATTAATGCCCAAAAGATACTGCAAGCGAGCAATCTTTTCTTCAGATGGATTGTTCTTAAGGTAGATAGAGAAAAGATCAGAAACTTCTTCTTGTACAGACCATGATAATGGTTCAGCAGGTACAGCCTTGTCGCATGCCAGCAAGTTATTAAGAGAGGAAACCTACAGAAACACACCACATCATAATGCTAGACAGCCGTTGAATCTCAAGAGGACATGAACTATAAGCTGCTGCAATAAAAGGTAAGACGGGAATAGAAATAAAAACATAAAAGAGAGAAAATGCCAACCAAAACTATATTATTTCCAACAAAATGCAGCATTTTATTTCTTCTTATTTTCAACTTTAAACTAAGTAATTTGGACAGCTCAGATCTGAAAATAAGAGAGAAATCAGAATCATGCTCGCATCTGACAACATGAGATGATATAGAAAATTAGAAATATTAATTGAAACAAAAATAAGGAAAAATGAGAAGTGTTGTCTAGTTTACTTACCACTCCAGATAGATTTCTCTGTCGTAGTAATGCTACAGCTTGTACTAGAGAATTTGATAATCTTTCTTTAGCAAGATCTTGAACAATTTTCTTAGCTTTGCTGACATCAATTCCAAGATCTACTGGAATTCTCTCATTCACTTCTTCTTCATTGAAATCTCCTGTCCCAGAAGAAAATATTTCATCAATGATCTTCTTGAATAGGTTTTCGCGAACCTGTTTTGTGATCATGTTATCCAGATCCACGTTTGCTTCTCTCAATTCCCTAATTTGCCCGATTGTCATTTTCCCTTGGCTGACAGCTGCCTCTATTGCACCCGATATCCTTGTTGATGTTATACTTTTAATTACCTTCTGTGCTGATTCTGAAGGAAGCCCGACTTGTTTCTGAAGCTCGTTCAGTTGTTCTATCCTTGCCTTTGAAAGCTGTCCATCTGCAAGAATCACTTGAGCTTGCTGTCTGAAAGCTTGTTCAGCTAAGCTTCTATGTACATCAACAACTTCTTTAGGAGTCAAGCCCAAGATTCCTCCCAGCTGTCCCAGTCTTAAATACTCCCTGTTATCCTTCCGCGTTACAATTTGTGTCCCAAATGGCAATCCAGTAGTCTCACCTGAAATACAATATAGTAAGTATGTCCGGTATAGATCAGTTCTGTCCCTGAGTGAAAGATCATCTTTTAAGGTGATCTCAGATTGGGCTTCTGCCCCTAACTTGTCCTCAAGCTCCTTGTTAGGTTTTGTTTTCCTCCATGTCTGAAGTGACTCCCACTCATCCTCATCCTCATCCTCCTCTTGCTTAGGCTCTTCCTTTGCTGGCTCAGGAGAGACAATGGGAGACTCCCCCTTTATATCAGCAAGCAATTGTGTAACTACAAGATTATTAAAAATGATCATCTTCTTTAGCTCCCTTGCAGATTCTGTTCGACTCTCAGCTGTCCTCGCCCTCTTCACATAATTCACAAAAACTGACCGAACCTACATGAAAATAAAGTCAGGTGAACAGAAATATATTACAAAACAGGATTGCTCAACTACCTTAGAATCCCTTTCCATGCACACCATAAGACTACAAAAGCTAATTCCCAGGGTAAACCTATCCAACAAAGGATACACCCTATCTGAAAACAACATTTCTGGAAATCAAGAAAGGAGGAAAAGGCAGTAAATTTGTAAACGTCAAAATAATGTGGGTCACTGACAATAATTAGTCTTCTAGATCAGATATATGACAAGGGCTCTATTGAGCTTACAAGTTAAAGAAAAATACAAGTTAGCAACAACATACCGCCTTGCTTGCAATGGCCATGGCTGCCTCCTTTGTAAGGCGCAAACCTTGCGCAGCCTTCTGTACTTTAGCTTTCATTTCAGAATCATATCCATCTACTCCAGCAGAAATAGCCTCATCAACAACCTGCACCAAAAGAGAAATATGGCATCCTCATCTGCACAGCATACTTTGGTAGGCAATGCAACAATATACAACTCGTATCTAGTAAACAAAATTTGACTGTCCATATGTCAGAGGCTACATATTAAGAACCCAGCTACTAAAACTATTGAAATTATTAAAAGACAGGCTATAGAATGCCCAAATATTTGAGGGCCCAATGACAAGGCCAGTCTGGAAATGTTTTGTAGTGGTACAAATATCAAATGAGACTAAAGAATAATTCAAGAACGAATTTGCAACAGAAGTTATAGAACAGAAATTCTACAGGCCAAGCAGTGAAGGCTCTAGGTGAGCTAGCCAACTAAAACATATAAGAAAACTATCAAATCACAAAAATAAACAATAATATTGATTCCTAAGATGATTATGATATTTGATTACAATCTTATAGCTCATAATACCCGTCTAACAATAGAAGCCCGTCTTATATCTTATCATAGTAATTTGCAGTTTTCAATGCGGGTGTCTATAGAATTCGTTGCTAGAGTTTGGTAAGGCAACACGACATAAAGTATCTCACTACCATTATCAAGAGAAGACTTGGAAATATCTCTTGTAATTAAAGTGACATGAGAGTGCTCATAAAACCTATTTTTAAAACAAACCTCATTGTACTTAACATGCATATGTCCAACCTGCAAAAGGCATGTTTGGAAGCAAAGCATGTCTAGATGGATTATATCAAGCTTCTTGTGGATAACATATTGGATAACCAACTACTATCTAAGCTCCAGATAATATATTCATCTGGTACATAAAATTCTATATCACACTTCCCAAAGTAATGAAATTGGATATCATGACAAAATACCAATGATTACCACCCATTATTCTTTCCAAGAAAAAGAAGCATATGTGATATAATAAACAAAACCAGTTTAAAACAAAATGACTTGTACAAAACCATGTTGCCAGGTAAAGCATGTCACCTTCTGAAATAAACGGCCACAGATATCTGCATGTGCAGTATCAACTGTTTGCTGTGGAATGCAGAGCAGCACTCTCAAGCGCAGTAATGCAGCTACATCTTCTTTACTTAAATTCCCATCAGCAACACATTGCTGGAGTTTTTGCCTGTATATATCTGACAAGGACAGCCATGCATATGAAGCTTACTAATAAACGGTACAGATTTCATTAAAACCAGGATTGATAAAACAAAAGCATACATACTAAGTATCCATAATTTCACTCTCCAATTATGAAAGCTAAGTAGCCAACATCATAAAACAGATTTCTTTAAAACCAGGATTGATAAAACAAAAGCATACATACTAAGTATCCATAATTCCACTCTCCAATTATGAAAGCTAAGTAGCCAACATCATACTAACAAGGTTCTCTCAACTCTTCCATGTCCACTACAAAATATAGTAATCACAATATAATGCATCGCATCACAATTATGAAGAAAACTAGCTTATCAAGTAATAACTGTTGGTAAAGTTCAAATGTGAGAGTTTATCATGTGCAGTAATAGATTGATAGTGCACTGGGAATGCTATAGGTTTCTGATGGAGTGTCATTTCAATTGTCGATCAATGTTGTAGTAGAGTAAGTCTATTGCCATAGGAAAACAGTGAACAGAATGCACATAAATAATGAACCAAAGAACAAAGCTGGTTCATTCCTTCTTGACAATTTAAAGCCTAAACAATCAAGCAAGCAATAAAATAATGTTACACCGAAGTCACCACACCTGATACATAAGCACGAAGAGGATAATTGTGATAGTTAGTATGCAATATATGCCTGATCAATCAATTATAGGAATGTCATTGAAGTTAGCTTTTATTTATCAATTAGCACCACTAATTCTGATTACAACAATATCTAGTAGCTGAGAACACATCTAATAGTAGGTGAAAATAGCTGATCATATACACCAAGGGGCGAAAATCTGAATGGTAGCTAGCCTGAATAATCATTACTGCCCAGCACCACTAATTCTGATTACAACAATATCTAGTAGCTGAGAACGCATCTAATAGTAGGGGAAAATAGCAGATCATATACACCAAGGGGCGAGAATCCCAATGGTAGCTAGCGTGAATAATCATTACTGCCCTCGAAGCACGCAATCCAAAGAGTAGTCGGCCCAGAGTTTTGTTGTCGCTAGCAAGGATGAAACTTGAGGACTGTCTCCAATGAATTCTCCATTTTCATATTAGACCACAAGATCTCCCATCAACTATAGGAATGTCATGCTCAAATGACACATCATCCAATGAGCTCAAGCCAGCTAATATAAACCCCCTAAAATCTTGTATCCGCTAGACACAAGATAGCTCATAAGTGAGTCTACCCCAACATATAGCTATAGACAAGTACAAACAATCCAATAATATTCAGAGTCAAAATTTAATAAAGTGGTGTTAGTGTGTTAGCAGTTAGGGAAAGCCTACTAGCCCAACTACCAGACCCATGGTAAAACTGATCTATTTCATTGTATCAAATGACTCCTTTGAATAAAAGGTATTTATTCTGCATCTCCCATCTATCTAAATGCTTATTTTTCTACATGGTATCATATCTATAATAGAGCCTGTCAGCCTGTGAAGACTGAAGTTGATACAAGAAGGTTGGAGATGCAAGTAAAAATCAGAAGACAAAAGGTTATTTTGAAAGCGTGTATGCAGAAAAAAATGTCTCAAAATGTCATGTCCCCGCCCTCTTGACCTCATTCAAGAGGGGCGTCTTAGTCTAAGGGGAGCCGTGGGTGCAAAAAGGGGCATTAGTTCTCCCTTAGAAGATGTGTTGAGCCGACTTACCCACATCTTCCATGAGAGCCGACCTGATCTAAAGAATAATCACCCACAAATAAGGAAAGCCGACCTTCCCTAAGAAGCAAATCATCCACAAAAAAGGGAGAGCCGACTTTACCTAAGGAACTAATCAACCCTAAGGAAAGAATATAAATAGGGGAGGAGGTCCATTCAAAAGGACATGATTTGGATTTGGAGGATTTTGGTCTTTGACTTAGGAGGCGGCTGCCTCAGGTCTCTTTAAGGGTTGTTTAACCCTTGTCTCTGGTTGGGTTTCGGTGGGCTAGTCTCACCCTAGCTCAACATCTGACCACACAAGAATTCATTTGAAGATTGCTCTTTCCTGTCTTGGAGGCGGTTGCCTCAGTTTTCAAGAGGGTTGGTAAACCCTTGCTTCTATTGAGTTTTGGTGGAGCCTGTGCCACCCTAGCTCAATTCGGGATCTTCCTATGCTCCAGAAATCTATACGCTGGGAATTAAAACTTGTGGAGGGAGCACTGAGTTTGTATGCGGCCTGGTGGAGGACCAATCTCATCATCAAGGATGGTCCGAGCTGCTGTTTGGGACTGTGGAAGGCTGGCGAGGGAGTAGCAGTGGTGGCTGAGGGTATTTCAGATTACTGCAAGCTGTATCAGGTCGGGACCAGCCCTTGAAGGAAGGCCGATCCCTGCACCCTGTATCCTGGAGAAGGATCGAGATCCTTATTCCTACCATGGGCAGACAGTTCGGACAGAGGAACAACTGAACACCACCAGCAATGAGGATCCAGGTTTTAGATTAGTGATGTTTTCTGTTATAACAGCTATTACTGTATTTCTGTGTTTCTGGAAGTGGGACAGCAGCCTTTAAAAGGGTTTTACTGCTGGATATTAATTCAAACCTGGTATTGGACAGAAATTAGTTAGAAATATTTTCAAAAAAATAATTTTTGAAAAGAAATTTTATTTTCTAATTCATTTTAATTAAAAATGTGGAAGTCTTATTTTTAGCAGTTGAGTATAAAATGTGTATTTCATACATGCATGACTTAGACTAGGAGTAATCTCAAAAATAGATTGGGGTTTTGGTCTCAGCTAAAATTATAAAGACAGGTCAAGATAGAGAGTTAATACACACAAGAACACTTGAGCAGTTGAGCAGATTGAGTGACACAGAGAGGGAGAGAGAGCAGGTAGCCAGGAAAGAAGCGTTTCCAGGAAGCACAGTCCCGTACAGGGATCTGCACAGTTCCATACAGTCGTGCGGCTAGTACAGTATGTATCTGTATGGTCATACAGATAGGTCCGTACATCTGTACAGATGGGATGTACAGCGGTTTTTTGCTGTTTTTGGTTTTTTCCAGCAGTTGTATCTTTCAGTCGGATGGTAAAAGCTCAAGTTGTGGCACAAGAGGATGGGGCACCTGCATCACAAGATGTTTCCTATTCTAAGGGAGATAGTTATAGGTCTTCTAGAGTTCAGAATTGATCACCATGGTGTATGTAGAGAGTGCACGCTTGAAAAGCATGCCAAGGCTGATTTCCCAAGCAGCAAGCATAGGTCTAAGGTGTTTCTAGACCTAGTGACAGAGGATGAGGAACAGGAAGCTCCGAAGGTTGAGCTAGGATCACTAGTGATTTCCAGAGCAGTACCATAGTCTTCAGGTAGAGAAGGGGAGACAGTAGCCCCTTGCACTTCTATCAGGAGACCTTGATGGTTTAATTTGACATTGAGGGATGCTCAAAAGCATGTTGAGACTCCTAGAAGCACATTCAAAGAGAGCAAACCTCCGAAGAAGTTTCTAGATTATATGGCATTGAAGAGCAGCATTCTAGATTCCGAGTCTTCCACTTTTCAAGAGGCAGCAGACCAGCAGGTATGGCTGGATGCCATGGTGCAGGAGTACACCTCCATCATGAAGAATGATGTTTGGGACATAGTGCCAAGACTGGAGGGGAAGTCACTTGAGTTCCAAATGGCTCTACAAAATCAAGCATGTTGCAGATGGCAGCATTGAGAAGTTCAAAGAGACGTTTGTGGCGAGAGGGTTCTCCCAGAGAGAAGGAGTGGACTACGAGGAGACTTTTTCTCTAGTCACTAGGTACACAAAACAACCTCGAGGCTCTAAAGTAAGTGGGAAGGAGTCCCATGTTTGTTTTGCAATGAATACCTCGAGTCAGTTCATAGTGGAGCCAAGGCAGGAGCATTGGGTAGCAGGAAAACATGTGCTTGAGTATTTGAGGAGCATAGTGGACTATGGTCTGAGATATCTTGGAGATGGTGAAGTGAAGTTGCAAGCATATATAGACTCAGATTGGGCAAACAGTGCAACAGACAGGAAGAGCACCTTAGGATGTTTGGGATCAACAATGATATCATGGTTCAACAAAAAGCAAACTTTCGTGGCACTTAGCAAAGCAAAGAACAGAGATCACTTCATACGGACATGATTCATATGGGAGCAGTGAAGCTCCAGTATATTCCGACGGATCAACAGGTAGTTGATATTCTGACCAAACCCTTGGCAAAAGGCAAGTTTGAGGCATTCAAAGACAAACTTGGATTGGTGCAGAATCCATTCCTCATTAAGAGGGAGTGTTGAGAATTATAGCTCGGACAGAAATTAGATCGAAAAGTAATTCTATTTTTGAAAAAGTACTTCTATTTTGTAATACAAACTTGGATTGGTGCAGAATTCATTCCTCACTAAGAGGGAGTGTTGAGAATTATAGCTCAGACATAAATTAGTTCGAAAAGTAATTCTATTTTTGAAGAAGTACTATTTTGTAATTCACTTTAGTTAAAAAAGTGGAAGTCTTATTTTTACCAGCTGAGTTTTAAAAGTGCATTCCATGAATGCATGACTTAGACTAGGAGTAATATCAAAAATAGATTGGGATTTTGGTCTCAACTAAAACTATAAAGACAGGTCAAGATAGAGAGTTAATACACAAAAGAACAGTTCAGCAGTTCAGCAGATTGAGTGACAGAGAAAGGGAGAGAGAGCAGGCAGCCAGGAAAGAGGCATTTCCAGGCAGCACACAGTCTCGTACAGGGATCCACATAGTTATGTACGACTGTACGGAGTTCCATGCAATCATATGGTCGTACGGATAGGTCCATACCACGGTATAGACATATAGCAGTTTTCTGTTGTTTCTGGTTTTTTCCAGCAGCTGTACCCTTCAGTTAGGCTGTAAAAGCTCAAGTTTGAGGTGTTTTTTTGTATCCGTGCAGCACTGATTTTTGGGCATATTGTGGAGGTTTCCTTGTAAGTTTTTTGAAGGAATGAAAAGCAAATTTGAAAGAGTAATTACAAGTGTATGTGTGAAATTAATTTCTATGCTTTCACTATTTGATTTCCAGCTATTGTTTGATTAAAGCTATGGTCCGAAATTTATTTCTGCAATAAGTAAATTCAGCAATCCGCTTGTTTGATTGAGATCATAAGGACTTTAGTCACCTAGTGATCCAAATGGATGTCGGTGGGCTTCCCACCTATTCCAACTGGCTTATTTTGGCAGTTTTCTAGTCTGACAGTTTTTTCCTAGTTTTCGGGTCCCTGACTTTCGGGGTCGTTTTGAGGCCCTAAACAACGTTTTTAGAGCTCGCCACAGTCAGATTGTAAACAGAGTCTGAGTCTGACGGCAACATGTGTAGTCTTCGGATAGACCTTTCCAACGGGCTATCGTGCACCTAAAACGGAGATCGTATGCAAAAGTTACGACCTCGGGAAGTCGATGTACTAACTTACCCAAACGAGGCCCACATGAACTTTGGCGCTTCATCTCCTACAATTAGGTTTTTGGATGTCTAGGGTTTTTGACATTCTTGTTTATTGTAAAAAGGCCTTCAGAGCCTCATTGTAATCATCTTCTTGCGAATGAGTGCAATCGTCCCATCTCTTCTCAGAGATAAGCCGCCACCATTCTAGCAAGCTTGTTTTCCGCTGCATTTTACAGTTTCAACTTATTTCCTTATTGAATAGAAACTAGTTTTACTGTATATCTCTTATTTTGTGTTAAGCATCTTTTGATAATAATCTGTATTCAATTCGTTCTGCTCATAAAATATGGATCAGTGGTATTAGAGTGGTTTGCTCCTTGTTCTTAATGCATGTCCCCAACGAGGTCAGGGTACAAAGAATTGGGTCTCGAGCTTGTTTCTCTTGAGGACAAAAGCTCTCGCACGCCCAAACAACCTCTCATGGCGGGAGAAAAGAAAGATGATGAGACAGGAGATCCCTTCAAAATGTTGCTCGAGGAAGCCCTCACGCAACAAAGGAAGGAGATGATGGATAATTTTGCGCAAATCCTTCGGCGGCTACCAATAGGCGACACATCTTCCTTAAACGGAGGCGCCGCCCCCTTCAAGGTACAAATCAACTTTGATATTCCTATATTTGAAGGTCAGATAGACGCAAATGTTGTAAACAAATGGTTGAATCTACTAGATGGGTATTTCTCTGTCCATAACTACTCGAATAGAGAAAAGATCACTTTTGCGCTCCTAAAAGTCGTTCCCCATGTCAAGGATTGGTGGGAAACTTTTTGTGAGCAAAAGGAAACAGAGGAACTCTCATTATTTACAGTCGCGGTCACCTGAGAGTTCTTCAGGGATGCTATTAAAGAACAATA
>JZKD02S2046587.1:18401-30904 GCA_000966675.3 Picea glauca | reverse complement strand
GTTTGTTTGTAAAATCATAAAATGTCATCCTGCATTTTGTTTCGTTGCCTAGACAAACATAGATTTCATTAACTTTACAATTGTTGTTGAGATTGAGTGAAGTGTGTGAGAAGAAAATTTGTCAAGGATATCGGTGCCACAGAGTTTGTGGCATAAACATGAAGCACTAATCATTTATCCCACTGGAAATCATGTGGGATAAATGATTAGTGCCACAAACTCTAGGAAATCATGGATTTATTTTCTAAAGGCAGAGAATGAAACTTTCAGTAAATTTCTAGAATTCAAAGCATTGATTGAAAACCAAACTGGAAAACACATACGTGCTTTGAGAACTGACAATGGTGGGGAATTTGAGTCTCGTCATTTTGATAACTTATGTAAAGAAGCAAGAATAAAGAGACATCTAACTGTTCCCTACAACCCTGAGCAGAATGAGATTGTTGAGAGAAAGAACAGAACAATCTGTGAGGCAGCAAAAGCTATGATATGTGATCAGGACCTTCCCACATCACTATGGGCAGAAGCCACGAGCACTACCACTTATATTCAGAATAGAAGTCCTCATGCTATTCTAGGGGAAAAGACTCCAGAAGAAGCAGTCACTGGTGAAAAGCCAGAAGTGGAACACTTGAGGATTTTCGAATGTCCAGTTTACATACATGTGTCGAAAGAGAAGAGAACTAAGATGGAGTCTTCTGGGAAGAAAGGAGCTTTTGTTGGGTACATTGAAACATCCAAGGCCTACAAGATCTTTGTTCCAGGCCAAAGACATATCGAGGTAAGTAGGGATTTAACATTTCATGAAGAAGTTGCATTTAAGCAATCTAAAGAGTTTCAGCTGGATACAGAGATGGAGGAACCTGAAGAGCCATTGGATCAATTTGATATTGAGGATCCAGTAGAACAGGTAGAAAGACCTTTGGAGGTACCTCTTGCTAAGAGGAAGCCTTCCTGGTGTAGAGAAATTCTGCAAGAGGCGGAAAAACATGTTGCTCCTTCAGGTAAATTCAGAGAGAGTAATAGACCTCAAAGATATTCATGTTATGTGTCTCTTATGGCTCAGATTAGTGATGCAGAGCCCACCATCTATGAGGATGTTGCTAAGCAGCAAGTATGGAAAGATGCCATGGTGCAAGAATATCAATCCATCATGAAGAATGATGCGTGGGAAGTGGTTCCAAGACCGAAAGGAAAATTTGTGGTTACCTCTAAGTGGATCTACAAGATCAAGCATGCAGTTGATGGGAGTATTGAGAAATACAAAGCCAAATTTGTGCCTCGTGGTTTTTCTCAAAAGGAAGGGATAGATTATGATGAAACATTTGCACCAATTGCAAGGTATACTTCCATCAGAACCATTATCTCTCTTGCTTCAGTTTTGGGTTGGAAACTTCACCAGATGGATGTAAAAACAACATTCCTTAATGGCCAAGTTGAGGAAGAAAAGTACTTAGAACAGCCAGAGGGCTTTGTGGTTCATAGCAAAGAATCACATGTGTGCAAATTAAGGAAAGCACTATATGGGCTGAAACAAGCACCAAGGGCTTGGTATGCAAGAATTGACAGTTATCTTCAGAGCCATGGTTTCTCCAAGAGTGCAATTGATCCCAACCTGTGTTTCAAGGTAATAGAAAATCATCCCCTGATTTTGGTTCTATATGTTGATGATTTGTTCCTTACAGGAGAAGAACAACTGATAGCCTAGTGTAAAAGGGAGCTCACTTCTGAATTTGAAATGAAAGATATTGGACTCATGGATTACTTCCTTGGTTTGGAAGTGTGGCAAAGAACAAATGAAATTTTCCTTTCTCAAGGAAAATATACAGTTGATATACTACGCATATTTGGTATGTTAGATTGTAAATCCATGTCTACAGACATGGTATCTAACTTAAAGAAGTTGCATGAGTCAGATTATGAATCATACTTGGTGGACCCATCTATGTACAGGCAGCTTATTGGATCCTTGATGTATTTGATCCATACAAGGCCAAATATATGCTTTTCTCTAAGCGCCTTGAGTCAGTTCATGTCTGAGCGAGACACAAACATTGGATTGCTGCCAAACATGTCCTCAGATATTTGAAAGGGTCCATTGCATATGGATTTAGATACATTTCCAGTGGAGGAGTGTTGATTCATGGTTATGCTGATTCAGATTGGGTTGGGAGCTCATTGGACCGGAAGAGTACTTCCGGAAACTATTTTAACTTGGGTTCAGCTACGATATCTTGGTCTAGCAACAAACAAGGCTCCATAGCACAAAGTACAGTTGAAGCAGAGTATATAGCAGCCAGTAATGCTAGCAGAGAAGCAGTATGGATGAGAAAGCTTGCGTCTGGGTTGTTTCAAGAAAGGCTAGAAACAACTATTATTCATTGTGATAACCAGAGTTGTTTAAAGCTCACAAAGAACTCGATCTTCCATGACAAATCAAAGCATATTGAGATGAAATATCACTTCATCAGAGACATGGTCCAAAGACGTGCCATCAAGTTGCAGTACATTTGTATTGATGAGCAGATAGTAGATATATTGACTAAGCCTCTGTCCTTTGGAAAATTTGTGTACTTCCGAGACAAGCTTGGTATGGAAGAAAATGCCTCCCTCGCTGAGAGGGAGTGTTAAAGTTTGCAGCATCGTGAGACATTCTCCAAGACTGCCTTGTGTGTCAAGTATGACTTGAGACTTGGAGAAAAGCCTTGTATATCAAGGCAAGAGTCAAGAGACGTTGCTATAAGTCTTGTGAGCATTGTGTGTCAAAGCAAAAGTCAAAACAGAGGATGTTGATGCAAATCTTGTGAGCTTTGTGTGTCAAAGCAAAAGCCAAGATAAGTCTTGTGAGCTTTGTGTCTCAAAGCAAAAGTCAAAGACAAGGTGATGTAAAAAGTTCTCCTAGGTCTTCAAAATGAGCTATGAGTATTTCTTAGGGACTGGCCACCACTAAGAGAAATAACTCTAGCAAGTGACCATAGTTAAGGAAAATTAGATAATCACATGCCATGAAATGATCCTTATCTGTATAAGGTTACAAAAATTCTTGTGATATATAGATCCTGTGTGGACATCAACAAGTCAATGGTCAAGTGCAAAGACTAGAAGGAACTGTGTGGATATGTATGCCTGAAAAATACCCTCCTTATTGAGAGGGAGTGTTGAAGTTTGGCCAGCTGCAGAGAATATTCACCTAACTGCCTGAGTAAGTCGGCCCCTAGTCGCTTGAGTAAGTCGGCCCCTAACCGCAGGCAGCCCTAACCTAAAAGCGTCCCTAACCTAAGGCCTTCCCTAAGCTAAGGTTGGTCCTATCCTAACCTAATCTAAAGTCGGCCCTAACCTACCTAAGGTCGACCCTATCCTAGGGTGACCTAAACTATATAAATAGGAAGGTAGATGCCCCTCTTTAGATATCATAGCACACATCTGAGGCAGAGTAACTGAGGTCTGACGCAGCAACTAGGAGGTCGAATCTGAGACAGACTGAGGCCAAGTCTGAGGCATAAATTCGGCTTGTTCTGAGGCAAACCTCTATTGCAAGTCTGAGTGTTTGAAGGGAAACAAAGGGCAGCCTTAAGCTACAAATCTAAGACAGTAGCAACTACAAAATTATGAACAGCAACAGCTACAGAATTTTGAATAGCAGCAGCTATCAGTTCATGCACTGCATGTGCTATTGTCAAACCGACCACTAAGAAACAGGGCCTGTACACCCCTCTGCCTACTCCTGACAGGCCATGGGAATCCATCTCAATGGACTACATGTCGGGCCTCCTGTCCACCAAGCAGGGAAATGGTTGTGTTTTTGTGGTTGTTGATCGCTTTTCTAAGATGGCGATTATGGTCGCCTGCAAGAAGAGCATCACAACAGAGGCCACTGCCAAGCTCATCTTTGAACGAGTCTGGGTACATTTTGGAATCCCACAAACCATTGTCTCAGATCGGAATAGTCGATTTCTCAGCACATTCTGGTCGAGCCTCTAGTCACTGCTGGACACCAAGCTCACCAAATCCACGGCCTTCCACCCCCAGACAAATGACCAAACCGAGCTTGTAAATCGAATGATCATGCATATCCTACGCATGTATAATTCCAAGCACCCTCGCACATGGGATGAGAGCCTTCCCTATGTTCAGCACAACTACAACCGAGCCTTGCATAGCTCAACCGGCCAATGCCCCTTTCAAATGGGGTTGGGATTCCAACCATTGGGTCCCATAGATGTTGCATTACCCCTTGCAGTCACCTCGACCGACTCATCTCCTGCTCCAACTGAAGTTGACAAAGCCACCCAGTTCATTAAGCGGATCCAGCACATCCACCAACAGGTTCAGAATATCCTATAGAAGTCCAATGACGAGTACAAGCAGCGCCTTGATCAACACGAGGTGCCACATAAGATTCAGGTGGGTGACAAAGTTTTGCTGCACTTGCAAAAAGAACGCCTTACAAGACCCCATCGAAAGCTTCGGCCACTCTGTTATGGGTCGTACACCATNGGCCAGTTGCAGAGAATATTCACCTAACTGCCTGAGTAAGTCGGCCCCTAGTTGCCTGAGTAAGTCGGCCCCTGACCGCCCTAAGTAGGTCAGCCCTAACCTAAGGCGGCCCTAACCTAAAAGCGTTGCTAACCTAAGGTCTTCCCTAAGCTAAGGTTGGTCCTATCCTAACCTAGCCTAAAGTCGGCCCTAACCTACCTAAGGTCGACCCTATCCTAGGGTGACCTAAACTATATAAATAGGAAGGTAGGCGCCTCTCTTTAGATATCATAGCACAAATTTGAGGCAGAGTAACTAAGGTCTGACGCAACAACTAGGAGGTCAAATCTGAGACAGACTGAGGCCAAGTCTGAGGCATAAATTCGGCTTGTTCTGAGGCAAACCTCTATTGCAAGTCTCCGTGTTTGAAGGGAAACAAAGGGCAGCCTTAAGCTACAAATCTAAGACAGCAGCAGCTACAGAATTATGAACAGCAACAGCTACAGAATTCTGAATAGCAGCAGCAATCAGTTCATGCACTGCCTGTGCTATTGCCAAACCGACCACTAAGAAACAGGGCATGTACACCCCTCTGCCTACTCCTGACAGGCCATGGGAATCCATCTCAATGGACTACATGTCGAGCCTCCTGTCCACCAAGCAGGGAAATGGCTGTGTTTTTGTGGTTGTTGATCGCTTTTCTAAGATGGTGATTATGGTCGCCTGCAAGAAGAGCATCACAACAGAGGCCACTGCCAAGCTCTTCTTTGAACGAGTCTGGGTACATTTTGGAATCCCACAAACCATTATCTCAGATCGGAATAGTCGATTTCTCAGCACATTCTGGTCGAGCCTCTAGTCACTGCTGGACACCAAGCTCACCAAATCCACGGCCTTCCACCCCCAGACAAATGGCCAAACCGAGGTTGTAAATCTAATGATCATGCATATCCTACGCATGTATAATTCCAAGCACCCTCGCACATGGGATGAGAGCCTTCCCTATGTTCAGCACAGCTACAACCGAGCCTTGCATAGTTCAACCGGCCAATGCCCCTTTCAAATGGGGTTGGGATTCCAACCATTGGGTCCCATAGATGTTGCATTACCCCTTGCGGTCACCTCGACCGACTCATCTCCTGCTCCAACTGAAGTTGACAAAGCCACCCGGTTCATTAAGCGGATCCAGCACATCCACCAACAGGTTTAGGATATCCTATAGAAGTCCAATGATGAGTACAAGCAGCGCCTTGATCAACACGAGGTGCCACATAAGATTCAGGTGGGTGACAAAGTTTTGTTGCACTTGCAAAAAGAACGCCTTACAAGACCCCATCGAAAGCTTCGGCCACTCTGTTATGGGTCGTACACCATCACCAAGGTTGTGGGTTATAATGCTTTTGAGCTCAACATTCCTCCTTTCCTGGGCCTGCACCCAGTGTTCAACGTGGATCTCCTTCGACCTTATTTCCCACCATTATTGGACACCTCAAAGATAGCAGAACAGTTGACACCAACAGAGCTCACCCCTGACTGCATACAACAGGCATCCAGTGATCAGATTGTGGACAAACAGGTCAAGGGCACTCGCCAGGAAAGGATCCAGCTTTATCGAGTTGTCAAAGCAAGGCAGCTCCTGCACCAAGACAAGTGGCTCACCGGGGGCCAAATTCAACAGAAATTTCCTCATCTGATGGGGGCACTCAACGCAATGGAGACCATTGCTTCCTAAGGGGGGAGGATAGATCCAGATGGATGTCGGTGGCCTCCCACCTATTCCAATTGTCTCATCTTGGAAGTTTTCCAGTTTGGCAGATTTTTCCTAGTTTTGAGGTCCCTAATTTCCGGGGCCATTTTGAGGCCCTAAACAGTGTTTTTAGGGCTCGCCACAATCAGACTGTAGACTAAGTTGGAGTTTGACGAAAACATGTGTAGTTCTCGGATAGACCTTTCCAACGGGCTATTGTGCCCCTAAAACAAAGATCGTATGCAAAAGTTACGACCCCGAGAAGTTGATGTACTAACTTACCCAAACGGGGCCCACATGACTTTTGGCGCTTCATCTCCTACGGTTAGGTTTTTGGATGTCTAGGGTTTTTGACATTCATGTTTATTGTAAAAAGGCCTTCAGAGTTTCACTGTAATCATCTTCTTGCGAATGAGCACAGCCGTCACAGCGCTTCTCAGAGATAAGTCGCCACAATTCTAGCAAGCTTGTTTTCCGCTGCATTTTGCAGTTTCAGTTTATTTCCTTCTTGAATAGAAACTAGTTTTACTGTATATCTGTTATTCTATGTTAAGCATATTTTGATAATAATCCGTATTAATTTCATTCTGCTCATAAAATCTGAATCACCTAGGGCTTGGGAATTTTCACAAGAGCAACCCACCTTGGGGAATACATCACAGATTCAGTCATGAAGGACAGACAAAAGACAAAGCATTTTTTTGCAGACGACAGGGCATGAAGACCCTGTTTAATATGACCAGAAATAGTGAAAAAAAACTAAAAACACAGATACTCACATTGCTAGAATTGTAGCAGTAAAAACTGAAAATGTTTGTTTATAAAATCATAAAATTCCATCCTGCATTTTGTTTCGTTGCCCAAACAAACATAGATTTCTTTAAATTTACAATTGTTGTTGAGATTGAGTGACCTGTGTGAGAAGCAAATTTGTCAAGGAAATTGGTGCAGCAGAGTTTGTGGCATAAACATGAAGCACTAATCATTTATCCCACTGGAAATCATGTGGGATAAATGATTAGTGCCACAAACTCTAGGAAATCATGGATTTATTTTTTAAAGGCAAAGAATGAAACTTTCAATAAATTTCTAGAATTCAAAGCATTGATTGAAAACCAGACTGCAAAACACATACGTGCTTTGAGGACTGACAATGGTGGGGAATTTGAGTCTCATCATTTTGATAACTTNGGCCTGCACCCAGTGTTCAACGTGGATCTCCTTCGACCTTATTTCCCACCATTATTGGACACCTCAAAGATAGAAGAACAACTGACACCAACAGAGCTCACCCCTGACTGCATACAACAGGCATCCAGTGATCAAATTGTGGACAAACATGTCAAGGGCACTCGCCAGAAAAGGATCCAGCTTTATCGAGTTGTCAAAGCAGGGCAGCCCCTTCACCAAGACAAGTGGCTCACCGGGGGCCAAATTCAACAGAAATTTCCTCATCTGATGGGGGCACTCAACGCAATGGAGACCATTGCTTCCTAAGGGGGGAGGATTGATCCAAATGGATGTCGGTGGCCTCCCACCTATTCCAATTGTCTCATCTTGGCAGTTTTCCAGTTTGGCATGTTTTTCCTAGTTTTGAGGTCCCTAATTTCTGGGGCCATTTTGAGGCCCTAAACAGTGTTTTTAGGGCTCGCCACAATCAGAATGTAAACTAAGTTGGAGTTTGACGGAAACATGTGTAGTTCTCGGATAGACCTTTCCAACGGGCTATTGTGCCCCTAAAACGGAGATCGTATGCAAAAGTTACAACCCCGAGAAGTTGATGTACTAACTTACCCAAACGGGGCCCACATGACTTTTGGCACTTCATCTCCTAGGGTTAGGTTTTTGGATGTCTGGGGTTTTTGACATTCACGTTTATTGTAAAAAGGCCTTCAGAGCTTCACTGTAATCATCTTCTTGTGAATGAGCACAGCCGTCACAGCTCTTCTCAGAGATAAGCCGCCACAATTCTAGCAAGCTTGTTTTCCGCTGCATTTTACAGTTTCAGTTTATTTCCTTCTTGAATAGAAATCAGTTTTACTGTATATCTGTTATTCTGTGTTAAGCATCTTTTGATAATAATCCGTATTAATTTCATTCTGCTCATAAAATCTGAATCACCTAGGGCTTGGGAATTTTCACAAGAGCAACCCACCTTGGGGAATACATCACAGATCCAGTCATGAAGGACAGACAAAAGACAAAGCATTTTTTTGCAGACGACAGGGCATGAACACCCTGTTTAATATGACCAGAAATAGTGAAAAAAAACTAAAAACACAGATACTCACATTGCTAGAATTGTAGCAGTAAAAACTGAAAATGTTTGTTTATAAAATCATAAAATTCCATCCTGCATTTTGTTTCGTTGCCCAAACAAACATAGATTTCTTTAAATTTACAATTGTTGTTGAGATTGAGTGACCTGTGTGAGAAGCAAATTTGTCAAGGAAATTGGTGCAGCAGAGTTTGTGGCATAAACATGAAGCACTAATCATTTATCCCACTGGAAATCATGTGGGATAAATGATTAGTGCCACAAACTCTAGGAAATCATGGATTTATTTTTTAAAGGCAAAGAATGAAACTTTCAATAAATTTCTAGAATTCAAAGCATTGATTGAAAACCAGACTGCAAAACACATACGTGCTTTGAGGACTGACAATGGTGGGGAATTTGAGTCTCATCATTTTGATAACTTTTGTAAAGAAGCGGTAATAAAGAGACATCTAACTATGCCCTACAACCCTCAGCAGAATAAGATCATTGAGAGAAAGAACAGAAAAATCTATGAGGCAGCAAAAGCTATGTTATGTGATCAGGACCTTCCCACATCACTATGGGCAGAAGCCACGCGCACTGCAACTTATATTCAGAATAGAAGTTCTCATGCTATTCTGGGGGGAAAGACTCCAGAAGAAGCATTCACTGGCGAAAAGCCAGAAGTGGGACCCTTGAAGATTTTCGGATGTCCAGTGTACATACATGTGTCGAAAGAGAAGGGAACTAAGAAGGAGTCTTCTGGGAGGAAAGGAGCTTTTGTTGGGTACATTGAAACATCCAAGGCCTACAGGATCTTTGTTCCCGGCCAAAGACATATCAAGGTAAGTAGGGATGTAACATTTCATGAAGAAGTTGCATTTAAGCAATCTAAAGAGTTGCAGCTAGATACAGAGATGGAGGAACCTGAAGAGCCATTGGATCAATTTGAGATTGAGGATCTAGTAGAAAAGGTAGAAAGACCTTTGGAGGTACCTCCTGATAAGAGGAAGCCTTCCTGGTGTAGAGAAATTCTGCAAGAGGCGGAAAAACATGCTGCTCCTTCAGGTAAATTCAGAGAGAGTAATAGACCTCAAAGATATTCAGGTTATGTGTCTCTTATGGCTCAGATTAGTGATGCAGAGCCCACCATCTATGAGGATGTTGCTAAGCAGCAAGTATGGAAAGATGCCATGGTGGAAGAATATCAATCCATCATGAAGACTGATGTGTGGGAAGTGGTTCCAAGACCGGAAGGAAAACATGTGGTTACTTCTAAGTGGATCTACAAGATCAAGCATGCAGTTGATGGGAGTATTGAGAAATACAAAGCCAGATTTGTGGCTCGTGGTTTTTCTCAAAAGGAAGGGATAGATTATGATGAAACATTTACACTAGTTGCAAGGTATCCTTCCATTAGAACCATTATCTCTCTTGCTTCAGTTCTGGGTTGGAAACTTAACCAGATGGATGTAAAGACAACATTCCTCAATGGCCAAGTTGAGGAAGAAGTGTACTTAGAATAGCCAGAGGGCTTTGTGGTTCATAGAAAAGAATCACATGTGTGCAAATTAAGGAAAGCACTATATGGGATGAAACATGCACCAAGGGCTTGTTAATGTTTAAGCCATTATTATAGTTGTTTGCATTTCATTAGATAACAATAGCATAATTGAAGATCACTGAGAAATACACAATCACAGGAGACGCAACATTTATCCTGGGAAACCCTCTAGGGGAAGAAAACCCAGCAAAACTTCCTTAATATAGATAGCCAATACAATGCCAAGAGATCTCTTAAACTAATACAGAAAGTCCNACCCTGTTTAATATGACCAGAAATAGTGAAAAAAAACTAAAAACACAGATACTCACATTGCTAGAATTGTAGCAGTAAAAACTGAAAATGTTTGTTTATAAAATCATAAAATTCCATCCTGCATTTTGTTTCGTTGCCCAAACAAACATAGATTTCTTTAAATTTACAATTGTTGTTGAGATTGAGTGACCTGTGTGAGAAGCAAATTTGTCAAGGAAATTGGTGCAGCAGAGTTTGTGGCATAAACATGAAGCACTAATCATTTATCCCACTGGAAATCATGTGGGATAAATGATTAGTGCCACAAACTCTAGGAAATCATGGATTTATTTTTTAAAGGCAAAGAATGAAACTTTCAATAAATTTCTAGAATTCAAAGCATTGATTGAAAACCAGACTGCAAAACACATACGTGCTTTGAGGACTGACAATGGTGGGGAATTTGAGTCTCATCATTTTGATAACTTCTGTAAAGAAGCGGTAATAAAGAGACATCTAACTATGCCCTACAACCCTCAGCAGAATGAGATCGTTGAGAGAAAGAACAGAAAAATCTATGAGGCAGCAAAAGCTATGATATGTGATCAGGACCTTCCCACATCACTATGGGCAGAAGCCACGCGCACTGCAACTTATATTCAGAATAGAAGTTCTCATGCTTTTCTGGGGGGGAAGTCTCCAAAAGAAGCATTCACTGGTGAAAAGCCAGAAGTGGGACCCTTGAAGATTTTCGGATGTCCAGTGTACATACATGTGTCGAAAGAGAAGGGAATTAAGAAGTAGTCTTCTAGGAAGAAAGGAGCTTTTGTTGGGTACATTGAAACATCCAAGGCCTACAGGATCTTTGTTCCAGGCCAAAGACATATCGAGGTAAGTAGGGATGTAACATTTCATGAAGAAGTTGCATTTAAGCAATCTAAAGAGTTGTAGCTAGATACAGAGATGGAGGAACCTGAAGAGCCATTGGATCAATTTGAGATTGAGGATCTAGTAGAAAAGGTAGAAAGTCCTTTGGAGGTACCTCCTGCTAAGAGGAAGCCTTCCTGGTGTAGAGAAATTCTGCAAGAGGCGGAAAAACATGTTGCTCCTTCAGGTAAATTCAGAGAGAGTAATAGACCTCAAAGATATTCAGGTTATGTGTCTATTATGGCTCAGATTAGTGATGCAGAGCCCACCATCTATGAGGATGTTGCTAAGCAGCAAGTATGGAAAGATGCCACGGTGGAAGAATATCAATCCATCATGAAGACAGATGTGTGGGAAGTGGTTCCAAGACCGGAAGGAAAACATGTGGTTACTTCTAAGTGGATCTACAAGATCAAGCATGCAGTTGATGGGAGTATTGAGAAATACAAAGCCAGATTTGTGGCTCGTGGTTTTTCTCAAAAGGAAGGGATAGATTATGATGAAACATTTGCACTAGTTGCAAGGTATCCTTCCATCAGAACCATTATCTCTCTTGCTTCAGTTCTGGGTTGGAAACTTCACCAGATGGATGTAAAGACAACATTCCTCAATGGCCAAGTTGAGGAAGAAGTGTACTTAGAATAGCCAGAGGGCTTCGTGGTTCATAGAAAAGAATCACATGTGTGCAAATTAAGGAAAGCACTATATGGGATGAAACAGGCACCAAGGGCTTGTTAATGTTTAAGCCATTATTATAGTTGTTTTCATTTCATTAGATAACAATAGCATAATAAAAGATCACTGAGAAATACACAATCATAGGAGACGTAGCATTTATCCTGGGAAACCCTCTAGGGGAAGAAAACCCAGCAAAACTTCCTTAATATAGATAGCCAATACAATGCCAAGAGATCTCTTAAATTAATACAGAAAGTCCTCTCCCAAATATGCGCCACTCTCTCTCTCCTCCTTCTCCAGCAGATCCAAAACTTGTCTCTCAATGAGCAAGTGAGTTGTGTGTCTAAGTGAGGCGCTAGCCTCCTTATTTATATTAGACTGGCACGTGTGAAGTGTCTCTTCACTGGCAGGGCCGACTTCTCCAATTGGGTGGTTATAACCACCTTTAATATTTTATGGTGCCTCTTTAAAATCTGTTGGGGCCGACTTCTTATTCTGCCTGTTATAATTATCATTTGACCAATCCGCAAAAGGGGATTTGGTCCTATTACAATAGCTGACATGATCAATCCACAATGGGGATTGATCCAATGAATAATATATCAAATAATAATAAG
>JZKD02S2046576.1:27425-54108 GCA_000966675.3 Picea glauca | reverse complement strand
TTTAAATTATTATTAAAAAACATTTTTTATTTTAAATTATTAATAAAAACCTTTTTTATTTTATTTATTAATGAAAAGTGTAGTGGTTTTGTTGGGCAGGTGAAGAAAAAACAAAGCATATAAACCAGAGCATCAACAAGCAAGATTAAACACAACTGACACACTAATTTATGTGGAAACTCAATATGGGAAGAAAACATGGGCAATGATAATAGGTATTATTATTAGTCAAGGGAGAATTACAATACCCAACCAAGGCATACAACCATCCTCTCCTCTAATACGCACAACACCTTAGTGTTTCCTCTTGCTCTCACACACTCACTACACATTGCACTCTCACCTCTATGGGTATGCTCATATATATAACATCTCTCAAATAGTTAGACTAACTGATTATAATTAGATCCACCAGTTACACAATCTCTTAAAAAAAGAGTGCTTCCATGCACATTCCTAATAGTTGCATGCATGTGCATGTGACCGCATATAAAATTCGTTGCCATGTTTCCAACAATCTCCACTTTGACAACAATTTACTCAATATATCATGCCCCTAATTAATTCATCACCTTTTTTGCAAGCCAAGAGAAGCCAAACACCATCATAGATCCAGAATTTCTCTAAACGTGAACATGCATGTATGATTTAGTCTAGTATGGACCATTTTGTCTCCATCGGTAACTTGTCTAATAAACACTTGTCCAAATCTCATGAATCATAACCACAAACCAAATCATTGCAACTACTATAGGTGGTACTTGTGCTTATGTGTTTGAAGCACCCATTTCCATGCTCTTCACCTGGTTTTTCCATGTGTCCATGTTATCGGGCATATTGGTAAGTGTGGACACAAACACATCTCCCTAGATTCACCCCGAAACTAGAACAAAACAAGACAGAATACCAAACTTTCCCTAAGTTTTAATTAGCAAGCATACTAAATAACAAGAGATAAATGACATACCGTTTAAATTTTGTTTGTCCTCGCTAGTGTCATTCTTGCTCTGTTCCAAGGCTTATGGAATGTTGAACGTGTAAAAAAAACACAAGCCAACGAAGTGAAAGGAACAACATATACTCAACAAAACCTATCTATGTGATCAAGGAGTCATACAAAAAAATAAGACCACTTTTATGGGAAAGAAATATATCATTGTATTAAAGAATGTGAAAGAAAGATACAACCAAATGCCTTGATGTTGCCAGGTTCCTTCCAACAGTTCTTTGCTTCCCACACATGTCTGCTCCATGGATTCTGAGATCAACAATCTATCTTGATAAAACAAAGCTCAAAGCCAACATACAAGATCAAAAAAATCCAAGCTACAAAACTCAAGAAATTTCCAACTAAAAACTCCAAAAGCTCTAGCCAACTAGATTTTCCCATGAGAACTCTTCTCCTTTTATAAGCTAAAAAGGATCATGTGAGGAGGTTAGGATGATCCAATGATATCAGGGACGCGACTTAGATCCAAACCGATCTGAGGCCACCTCACCCTCGAAGCTTCTATTCTATAACTTTCAAGAAATTACTCTTTTTCCTTCGTACGAAAATCGCCGCACCCTTAAGACTGAGAAAACTGCGACGATGTCGTAGGCCACTGTGTTGTAACCTGCGATGATCCTATATCATCGCACCCTTAACACTAAACAAGGTGCAGCAATCCCTTTTTATAAGGTTTTTGATAAAGGAAAAGTATAGTTTCATCTCTTTCAGAAAAAGTATCTTCAGTCTTCTTCAAGGATTAAGGCCATTGATCCTTCTAAAGACAAAGCGGAGGTTTACATCATTAACAGTCATAGGGGTGATGAAAATAATGTGTAACAGTCTACCGACAACACTAACTACATGTTAAATGATGACCATTTCCCATCACAATCATCAAACTTCCTACTATCATATAATACTGGAGACATATAACCCTTTTCTTCTTCATAAGTTAGGACATAAGCCTGAAGAAAACTTACAATTGAAAGCCAAAGGGATTTTAACAGTTTCACATTATTAATACTGAATTTCCTGAGTATCTTCAACACATACTTCTATCGTGATAACCAAGATTACCATCCTTCCCGTCTCTATGTATTTCTACGCCCAAATTTTTTTTTTTTTCTCCCAAATCCTTCATAACAACGTCCTAAACACCTAAGCCAACCTGTTGACCTCAACCATGTGTGTGCTTGCAACAAGCATAACATATAACCCCAATATAATGAATATACCATAAACACAATGTTTATATTCAGACCTTGTAAAATTTCTCTCACCATGACAGAATCAAGAATCTTGTATCATTTTCGTGGCATGCTTCAGGACATACAATGAATTTTGAGTTTGCAAACAAATATTCTGTTGCAATTATGAACTAACCATTTTGGATGTTACAATTATATCCCCTTATAAATAAAAAAACTCCATGTAAAACAATTTTAACATCCAGTTGTACTATCACAACCAGTGTTAACACAACATGAATAGAAACAATCTTTTAACAACTGGTGAGAAACTTCCATGGAAATCAATACTTTCCAAATACCTTTCCTCTACCAATAATGATTCGAACCTTTCATATTTTACTATATTTGATTTTATAAAAGGAGATTCATAAAAAACTGCATCTTTGTCCATGATCATTCTGTGGGTAGTAGGATCCCACAATCTACACCTCTAAACATCATCACCATATCAGAGATCTACCTGTTTGATTTGGGTCCTACTTAGAATGATGATAAAAAAACATAAGCATCACAACCAAATAATTTCACATTTGAGTAATTACCAGAAGACATGTTCATACCTCTTCCTAAATCTTCTTATCATTTGCAACAGATGGTGACCGAATTACCAGTTAGCACAATCGCTTATGTCCACAATTATTGTTGCAACTTGGAATTATTGAACATGTTTATTTGATCCCATCTTCCTTGCGATACTTTCCAAGTTCCACAGATATGAACCTACCTTCATCATATATTCTTAGACACTTGATTGACCTGCCAACACATCATCCTTTCTACAGACCCACCTTATATAACTTGGACACACTACTCCACCTCGAACTTTGCATTCAAACAACCTTGACCAAATATGACCAAGCTAGCCAAGTAACCCTTCATCGCTTACCTTGAGCCCCATTTATAATGGATTTCACCAAGCCTTTTATAGGCCTCATTACATCCAATCCATAGATTCAATAATACCAAAGTATACCGCAAAAAACATGGACCCGAAAAACCACCTGCTTTGACCTAAAATACCAGATTTAACTCAATAACTCTTTCACCATGTCAAGTTTAACCCAACATACATGCCCCCCCACATATTCAATCTACCTAAATATAGTTCTAGAGTTTTTATAGGTGACCTGATAAAACATGGGTACGCATTCCTATTCAGGTCTTAGAGACATATGCCCATTTATATGCAATCAATATTTTTTACAAATCCAAAGTAAATACATTTTATTTATTTATTATTTCACTGTGACTCAACCATCACTTCCCTGCACCTTCTATGTGAACACAAATGGTGAGACATGAAAGACAAAAAAAACTTCATCAACCATACTTGTAGATGATTTTTCTTCCTTTGTGGAGTCCTCTTTGGATGCTTGATGTATTTTCCAACAATCCCTCTTGAGATGCTTAGATTTTCCATAGAACCAACCTTTTTCCTTACCATTATTGTCTTTTGACTTCAACCTAGCTATAACTTTCTAATATTTCCCTTCTTCTGTCTGTCGACCTATGACCACCATTTCTTATGTTGTTCAGGCTTCCTTATTGAATGTTTTCCTCAGCTCCTCAGACAACAAAGCTCCCACAACATTGTCATAATCAATGGCATTTGTTGAGCTAAACCACATAGTCGTGATTAGATGATCCCAAGACTTAGGCAACGAACACAGTAGTGTAACTGTCTTGTCCTCATCTTCATAAGTTACATCCATACTAGATAATTAACAAATCAGAGTACTGAAAACATTCAAGTGATCAACAATTCTTCGTACCTTCTTTCATCCGCAAGCTATACAAATGCCTTTTCAAGAAGATTATCTTCATCAAGGACTTTGTCATATATAGAATCTCTAGTCTGTTCCACAAACCTGTTGTTGTCTCCTCTTTAGCGTTGTTAAAAAATGCTTGATCTGCTAGACACAAACAAATAGTACTAAGGGCTCTTGCATCCAGATCTTCCCAGTCCTCATCTATCATGCTTGCTAGTTTCTTTTTCTTTCCAGCCAATGCCTTTTGCAGTCCTTGTTTCACAAGCATATCCTGCATCTTGAGCATCCATAGCACAAAGATATTCTTATCGTTGAATTTCTCCACCTAAAACTTAGAACTCTACACTTTTTCTATTAGCAGAAAAATCCAAAAAAAACTACTTATAAAACCAAGCCTTTTTATAGTGAAGGAGTTTTATTATATTTAAGGTTGAACCCCAAAAATATAAACTTTAATTAAAACGTTTTAAAAAAACTTTGTTAAATTAAAACCTTTTATCAAAAACCTTAAACTCTTCCATCCTTTTACCTTTTATTATGAAAAAGACACCTTCTAAACAAACTCACCTTTCATAAAAGCGCACCTCCAAGGTTTAATACACCATTATCCATATCATTTGTCTCGCATGTATTTGTATAATAAGAGAAACATGACCTCTCCTTTATATGACGTGTTTAATAAAACAAAACACCTTCACACCTTGACTTTGGATGAAAACATCTTCACACCATTATCCAAACTTTAAATCTTTTTAAGATCAACGCTCATGTGGTGCTTGAATGGGAGCGTAAATTTTAGAGATCGACGCTCCTTGAGTGTGGATGGGGGAGCATCATTTTTCTAGTGCTCTGTGGTTCAAAAACCAGGAATGATAATCTAGGAAAAATTCTTATTTCTCAAGTGTGAGAGCATCAATGCCCCTCTAACACTGTCTAGGGAGTACCAGTGACCACAAAAATCACTCAATCACACCTTTTGGTTCTTAGAAAATATTTGGGCTTCTTAGTACTTTGATTTGCTTGTCCTTATGTGCCAAAAAAGCGTCCAAAGGTTCTTGCACTTACATTAGACCTGCACACAATCTTCCTTGGATCACCTGTGACACCAACTCAACCTACTTTGATACCACTTGTTGGGCAGCAGAAGCAAAAACAGATCATAATAACCAAAGAATCAACAAGAAAGATTAAACTGAGAACAACAATCACACAATTGACATAGTGATTTATGTGGAAACCCAATATTGGAAAAAATCATAGCAAATGATCATCGATGTTCTTATTATTCAAGGGAGAATTACAATAGCCAATGCAGGCATACAACCATCCTATCCTCTCATACACACAACACCTCCGTGTTGCGTCTTTCTCCCACACACTCACTACACATTGCACTCTCACCTCTATGGGTATGCTCATACATATAGCATCTCTCAAACAATTAGACTAACTGATTATAATTATATCCACCAGTTACACAATATTTTTACAAAAGACTGCATGGATGCACATTCCTAATATAGATGCATGCATGTACATGTGACCGCATGGAAAATTTGTTGGCATGTTTCCAACACCCTTCATTTAATACAAATGCAATAATCTTTTTATCATAACATTATAATATTTTCTAATTACTTTATATAAGTGCAAGCTAAATGTATATGCATATATTCTAATACCAATGTTATCATATGTTTATTTTTTATTTTTTAAATCTCATGTTCTATCGATATTTAAATTAGAATATGAATTCTATGAATTTTGCATATAAATAAAAACGTTATTTGATGACTGAGTTATATTTCCTACCTCTAGTGTGTTTTAAAGGTTTTTGGTATTATAAGTAATTTCATTCAAATGGAAAAGGATAAACTTGTTGAATAGATTGTGATAGATATTATTGATGTGCTTGGACTTATTAGTCCCTACTTTAAGGTAGCAAGGACTATTGTTAACAATTTTTAAATTTTTCAATAAGTCAGCACACAAATCATAGTGCTTAACCTAAGTTTTCATCTTTGCATATTTTGTCTTTCAAATAAATCATATGGTTTGTGGTCTTATTTGGCCTCTTTTCGAGGAAATTTCACATTATCAAAGTTCTTTCTTATGTATCAAGTTATAGTTTTTTAACATAATCTTGGGTTAAGACACATATTTTCTTATGTATTATTTGAAGGTTGATTAGTCGATTAATGTTGTTGCAGTGTACAACCACATTTATTTTCCAACTGTAGTATGCATGTAAGATGGGAACCCACATAGTTGTGTTTTCCATCTACTGTAGTTTGCATGCAAGATCCTTCACACTATTAAAGTGAGAGGAAAAATAAAAAAATAGAATCTCATCCTCTGCAATTGGAAGCATGCCCTTTCCTATCCTAGTTACTTTTTCTAGGATGCTCCTCTTCCCATGACTCACCTCTACTAGAATTTAATTGGAAAAACTAGCATATGCTAGAATTTAACAGGTTGTCACAAATTTTTTCCAAGATGCAATCCTCTTTCCATAACTCTCCTCTGCTCCATGAAAAATTTAACTCACCTCTGATAGAATTTAACTTGCTTCCCAAAATTTTCCCAATATGATCCTCTTGGCACTACTCCTCTCTGTTAAGTCGTTGTCCCAAACTTTTTCTAAGATGCTCCTCTTGTAACTACTTGCCTCTGTTAGAATTTATCCTGTTTTCACAAACCAATTTGGTTGTGGCAATGCCTTCTTTTCATGTGAAATCCTTGTCTTCCCCTCTATTGCAACCTTTGTTTACTTTAAAGGCATTGAAATTTCATTTACCGAGCCTATCCATTCGATTATAGGATTCACATGCATAATTGTTCTAGTTACCGGCTCGTAGGCTCCATTTTTTCCATTATTGAATTAAAGAAGAAATAAGAGATCTTGTAAGTTTGATTTAACGACAAAAAGCGGTGCAAAAATAAAACCTTGAGCATTGGGAAGTAGTACGTGGGGGCAAAACCTTATTGACTAGAGGATGTTCACAACATCTAACATCTAAATGCAACCTATGACATCTGAACTAGGATAGTTCCTGCCGCAGTTGGATATTTTGATCTTCTTCCATAATCCTCCATGGTTGATTTAAACACCATTTTGTGCACATTGAAATAATGGTTACTGACATCTATATAGAATCTTCAATTCATTAACATAAGAAAAGTCACTGCAAGAGGTTAATACGTAAATATATATAAATATACATTTGTTTTGATATTCAATAGAGAATAGTCGCCTCTACTATAAGCCAACCAGACCAAATTACCTTAAGGACCTTCGATGTCATTTTTCTATATTCCATTTTAATGTATGTTAATGATTTATTTTTGAAGTGTCTATTAAGAATTCAAAATGAAAGCATGGCATTAAGCAATTTGTAGCTACAAACTTAAAAAATGGAGAGGTGAAGCCATACATGAAAACTTGAACTAGTGCAAGTTGTACATATTGTTAGACTGTAAATTGAGATGGATGTAACAATTATCTCGGCGGGGAGGTAAGTTCCTTGGAATAATCAGGAGACCAGAGCATAAGAGAAGACCAGACTTATGTGACTAGTGAATTGGTAGAGTTCTCATCATCTCTTTTATAGTGAGGTAAATCAGGTGCAAGGGGTGATATGTAGTATAGTCTTATGCTACGCCCATCAAGCGAAAGTAACTCACTCAAATATATAAGTCTAGGTGTCTAGAACTGGACACCATTCTATATTCATTCTGAAATAATTGTAGACTTATACAGTGACTGCTAACTCCTAGTATCAAACACTTGTTCATTCACTCCTATGGTGCAAGTTCTTGGGTAATACACTCCTATTGTGATTTCCCCCTTGCCTCTACATCTTTGTGCGATCAACCAGTTTTGAAAATGCATATGTAAATTGTTTTTAAAGTTTAGAGTCTAGGATAGCCAAAGAGGAGAGCCAACTTAGTGATACAACATAAGTTAGTGGAACCTGGCTTGTGTTATGACAACCAACTTAATGATATGAAAGGAGTAGACTGGAACGTGAATTACATTGAGGAGAGCCAACTTAGTGATACAACATAAGTTAGTGGAACCTGGCTTGTGTTATGACAACCAACTTAATGATATGAAAGGAGTAGACTGGAATGTGAATTACATTTCATTAGGCTATGACACTTCGCTTACATGCAAAACCCCAAGTAATCTCGTACCCCACTATGTTCAGTTTCTACTAAGTGCTTTGGTGTGCTTCTTTCATTGGTATGCACACTTGAGGAGGTAACAAACATGAATTCATCTCTTGAAATGTAAATAGTGATCTTTTGCAATATGATCTTTTTGATGAGGTTGGCTCGGATGTGTGTATATATATATTCAATTTTCCACGTTTTTTTTTATTTTTTAAAGATTGGGTGGCATTTACGTTACTCTTATCAACGTCCCATACAAGTTTGGAGGATTTTACGGAATGTGTTTTTATGGTTTTTCTTCATTTTTGTCGTGAGGAGGGCAGTTAGTAAAAATCATATTATTCAATCCTTGATATAAATATATGGGAATTGCACTATTTGTTTGTGTTGGATCCAACCCTACCCGATTTTGTCAAAGGCATTGCACTATTTGTTTGCATTGGATCCAAGCCTACCTAATTTGTTCATGATAACAGCATACCAAGAAGTCATCTCATGATAAACCTAACACCAACGTTCCAAGTAAATAATTATAAGTGAATGTTTTGGTGAATGGTTTCATCCATTAGCATGTTGTGTCCATATATTGTGAGATTTGAACAATTTAAATATTTTCTTTGGTCTAATCATGAGTGTTAAGAAATTTAATATATCATTTGAGCAAGAGCATGAGCATTATGTTGGTAGTCCGATTCATAATCTGATCCCTTTGAGAATATGGCATCGACTAATGTTGTTGCTATTTGTATCACTCTTGGAGAAGAAAGTGTCATTAATCTCTAGAAATCATATTTTCAAGTACTTTCTGCAAGATATGTGAAGAGTGAGGACAAATGCTCCAAGATTCCCACAATATATTTAGCAACGATGTATCCAAGATTTCTCACAATATGTTTAGAAACAATGGCTTGTGTTCTACAATGGTGGCTTTCAATTTTTTTTCCTTATTTCCTATTGCCTCTAACTTCTTATTCCCAAAAAAGGAAGGGGCTTACTATTATGAAACTCCCATTGTTTTAATTGATATTGATAAACTTGTTGAACAAATTTTTATAGAGATTATTGATGTGCTCATACTTATTTTCATAATGACATCACTAGATGGTGTTGGATGATTATATTCTTAAAGAATTCTTTCTCTACAAAATTTAACTGTGGGTGAGTCAAGGTACCAATCACTTTGTGGAACTAAAGACACTGTAATTAACTTTCACCTTAGCAGTTAAAAAAGTTGTTACAAAACTTCAAATATTTGGGAGTCCATTCATTGTGATAAAATAGATGTATGGAGAGTGTACTTTGTTGAACTACGTGCTACAACCCTTATTTGATGAAGATCAAATATATAATTCATTTTTTTAACAGCATATCCTTCCTCATGTCTACAAGGAAAGGAGTGAGGATTTTGATGGATTATCAAAGGCTGGTGAATAGATGGCACATCATCTTTGGAATATATAGGAACATGAAGACGGTTGATATTTTGAGTATCTCCATCGTTCACTGATATATTTTTTCACAATATGATTTCCAAATTTTAATAAAAGGTCATGTTGTCAGGTTCCTTCCAACAATTCCTTGCTTCCCACACACTTCCTCTACATGGATTCTGAGATCAAAAATCTATCTTGATAAAGAAAATCTCAAAGCCAACATACAAGCTTCAAAAAATCCAATCTATAAAACTCAAGAACTTTCCAACTAAAAACTCCCAAAGATCTAGCCAACTATCTTTTCCCATGAGAACTCTTCTACTTTTATAAGATGAAAAGCATAGGGTGAGGAGGTTAGGATGATCACATTAGATCAGGGACACAAATTTGATCCAAACTGAATTCCACCTCATCCTCGAAGCTTCTATTCTAGAACTTTCGAGAAATTCTTGTTTTTCCTTCGTACGAAAATCGTCACACCGTTAACACTGAGAAAATTGCGATGATGTCGAAGGCCACAGTGGCGCAACCTGCGACAATCCTAAATCTTCAAACCCTTAACACTAAGGTGTGACTATCCCCTTTTCTAAGGTTTTTGATAAAGGAAAAGTATAATTTCATCTCTCTGGAAAAAAGTATCTTCACTATTCTTCAAGGATTAAGGCCATTGATCCTTCTAAAGACAAAGGATAGTTTTACATAATTAACGATCATAGGGGTGATGAAAATAATGTGTAACATTCTACTGACAACACCAACTGCATGTGAAATGATGACCATTTCCCATTACAATCATCAAACTTCCTACTATCATATAATACTCGAGACATATAACCCTTTTCTTCTTCATAAGTTAGGACATAAACCTAAAGAAAACTTACAATTGAAAGGAAAATGGATTTTACTAGTTTCACATTATTCATACCGAATTTCTTGAGTATCTTCACCAAATACTTCTGTTGTGATAACCAAGATTACCATCCTTCCTGTCTTTGTGTATTTCGACGACCAAGATTTATTTTGTTTCTCCCAGATCCTCCATAACAACGTCCTAACCAATTGAGCCAACCTGTTGACCTCAACCATGCTTGTTCTTGCAACAAGCATAACATATAACCCCAATATAATGAGTATACCATAAAAACAATGGTTATATTCATGTCTTGTAAAATTTCTCTCACCATGAAGGAATCAAACATCTTGTATTGTTTTCCTGGCATGCTTCAGGCCATACAATGATTTTTGAGTTTCAAATCTAATTTTCTGTTGAGATTATGAACTAACCATTCTAGTTGTTCTAACTACATTCCCTTATAAAAAAAAATCTATGTAAAACAATTTTAACATCTAGTTGTACTATCACAAATAGTGCTAACACAACATGAATAGAAACAATCTTTTAGCAACTCATGAGAAACTTTCATGGAAATCAATACCTTCCAAACACCTTTCTTCTACCAGTAATGATTTGAACCTTTCATATTTTTCTATGTTTTATTTTATAAAAGGACATTCATCAAACACTACATCTTTGTCCATGACCCTTCTATGGGTAGTAGGATCCCACAGTCTACACCCCTTAACATCATCACCATATCAGAGATCTACCTGTTTGATCTGGGTCCTACTTAGAATGATGATAAAAAAAAAAAATCATCACAACCGAATAATTTCACATTTGAGTAATTACCATATGACATGGTCATACCTCTTCCTAAATCTTCCTATCATTTGCAACCAATGATGACCGAATTACCAGTTAGCACAACCGCTTATGTTCACAACTATTGCTTCAACTTGGCATTATTGAACATGTCTATTCGATCCCAACTTCCTTGCAGTACTTTCCAAGTTCCATGGATATGAACCTACCTTCATCATATATTCTCAAACACTTGATTGGCATGCCAACATATCATCCTTTCTACAGACCCACCTTATATAACCTGGACACACTGCTCCACCTAAAACTTTGCATTCGAACAACCTTTACCAAATCCGACCATGTTGGCTAAGTAAGCCTTCACCTCTTACCTCCAGTCCCATTTACAATGAAGTTCACCAAGCTTTTTATAGGCCTCATTACATGCAATCCATGGAAATAATACCATAGGATACCCAAAACACATGGACCCGAAAAACCACTTGCTTTGACCTAAAAAACTAGATTTAACTCATTACCTCTTTCACCAAGTCAAGGTTAACCAACATACATTCCCCCCACATATTCAATATACCTAAATCTAGGTCTATTCTTTTGATATGTGGCCTGATAAACTAGGGTATGCATGCCTATCCAAGTCTTACAGATATATTCACATTTACATGCAATCAATAATTTTTACAAATCCAAAGTAAATACATTTTTTTTTATTATTTCACGGTGACTCAGCAATCACCTCCCTGCACCTTCTATGTGAAATCAGGTTGTGAGACACAACATATAGAAAAATCTTCATCAACCATACCTATAGATGAATTTTCTTCTTTTGTGGAGTCCTCTTTGGATGCTTTTTGTCTTTTCCAAAAATCCTTCTTGAGATGCCCATATTTTCCATAGAACCCAACATTTTTCCTTACCATTATTGTCTTTTGACTTATACCTAGATATACCTTTCTAATCATTCCCTCCTTCTATCGATCGAACTATGACCACCATTTCTTCTGTTGTTGAGGTTTCCTTATTGGATGTTTTCCTCATCTCCTCATACAACAAAGCTCCCACAACAATGTCATAATCAATGACATCTATTGAGATAAACCACATAGTTGTGACCAGATGATCCCAAGACTTAGGAAACAAACACAATATCATAACCTCCTTGTCCTCATATTCATATGTTACGTTCATACTAAATAATTGACAAATCAGAGTATTGAAAATGTTCAAGTGATCAACAATTTTTCGTACCTTCTTTCATCCGCAAGCTATACAAACGTCTCTTCAGGAAGATTATGTTCAACAAGGACTTTTTCATATATAGACTCTCTAGTCCGTTCCACAAACCTGTTGTTTTCTCCTCTTTAGCGATGTTAAAAAACACTTGATCTGCTAGACACAAACGAATGGTACTAAGGGCTCTTGAATCCATATCTTCCCAGTCTTTATATATCATGTTTTCCAGTTTCTTTGTCTTTCCAACCAATGCCTTTTGCAATCCTTGTTGCACAAGCAGATCTTGCATCTTGAGCTTCCATAGTGCAAAGATATTCTTACCATGGAATTTCTTCACCTAAAACTTAGAACTTTGCACTTTCTCCATTAGCAGAAAACTCCAAAAATGACTCCTTATAAAACCAATTATAGTCAAGGATTTTTATTATATTTAAGGTTAAAATACAAAAATATAAACTTTACTTAAAAGGTTTAAAAAAAACTTTATTAAATTAAAACCTTTTATCAAAAACCTTAAACTCTTCCATCCTTTTACCTTTTATTATGAAAAATACACTTTCTAAAAAACTCACCTTTCATAAAAGATCACCTGATAGGTTTAATACATGATTCTCCATATCATTTGTCTCGCATGTATCTGTATAATAAGAGAAACATGACCTCTCCTTTATATGACGTGTTTAATAAAAAAAAACACCTTCACACCTTGACTTTGGATGAAAACACCTTCAGACCATTATCCAAACTTTAACATTTTTTAATATCGACGCACCTGTGGTGCTAGAATGGGAGCACAAATTTTAGAGATCGACACTCCTTGAGTGTGGACGGGGGAGCATCATTTTTCCAGTGCTCTGTGGTTCACAAACCAGGTGCACTAATCTAGGAAAAATTCCTATTTCTCAAGTGTGGGAGCATCGATGCCCCTCTAAATATGTCTAGGGAGTATCGGTGACCAACACAATCACTCAATTACATCTTTTGGTTCTTAGAAAATATTTGGGCTTTTTAGTACTTTGGTTTTCTTTTCCTTACATGAAAAAAACATGTTCAAAGTTTCTTGCGGTTACAGGATACCTGCACACAATTTGCCTTGGCTCTCCTATAACACATACTCAACCAACTTTGATACCACTTGTTGGGTAGAGGAAGCAAAAAAAGAGCATAACAACCAAAGAATCAACAAGCAATATTAAATTGAGAACAACAATCACACAATTGACATAGTGTTTTATGTGAAAACCCAATATTGGAAAAAACCATGGGAAATGATCATCGGTATTTGTATTATTCAAGGGAGAATTACAATAGCCAACCCAGGCATGCAACAATCCTCTCCTCTCATACATAGAACACCTAAGTGTTGTGTCTTGCTCTCACACATTCACTACACATTGCACTCTCACCTCTATGGGTATGCTCATATATATAGAATCTCTCAAACAGTTAGACTAATTGATTATACTTAGATCCACTAGTTACACAATATGTGCACAAAAGAGTGCATACATGCACATTTGTAATATATATGCATGCATGTTCATGTGACCATATGGAAAATTCATTGGCATGTTTCCAACACCCTTCATTTACTACAAATGCAATAATTTTTTTATCATAACATTATAATATTTTCTAATTACTTTATATAACTGCAAGCTAAATGTATATGCATATATTCTAATATCAATGTTATCATATGTTTATTTTTTATTTTTTAAATCTCATGTTTTATCGATATTTAAATTAGAATATGAATTCTATGAATTTTTCATATAAATAAAAACGTTATTTGATGACTCGGTTAAATTTCCTACCTAGTGTGTTTTAAAGGTTTTTGGTATTCTAAGCAAATAAAAATGTTATTTGATGAGTTATATTTCCTACCCAGTGTGTTTTAAAGGTTTTTGGTATTATAAGCAATTTCAATCAAATGGAAAAGGATAAACTTGTTGAATAGATTGTGATAGATATTATTTATGTGCTTTAAGGTAGCAAGGACTATTGTTATCTGTTTCTAAATTTTTCAATAATTGGGCACACGAATCATAGTGCTTAACCTAAGTTTTCATCTCTACATATTTTGTCTTTCAAATCAAATGATTTGAGTTAATTTTTTTGTCCATTCATATGGTTTGTGGTCTTATTTGGCCTCTTTTCAAGGCAATTTCACTTTATCAAAGTTTTTTCTTATGTTTCAAGCTATGGTTTTTCAACAACATATTGGGTTAAGACACATATTTTCTTATGTATTATTTGAAGGTTTATTAGTCAATTAATGTTGTTGCAGTGTCCAACCACATTTCTTTTCCAATTGTAGTTTGCATGCAAGATCCTTTGCACTATTAAAGTGAGAGGAACAACCAAAACATAGAATCCCATCCTCTGCAATTGGAAGCATGCCCTTTCCTATCCTAGTTACTTTTTCTAGGATGCTCCTCTTTCCACGAATCACCTCTGCTAGAATTTAGTTGGAAAAACTAGCATATGATAGAATTTAACTGGTTGTCACAAAAATTTTCCAAGATGCACTACTCCTCCAATGAATCTCCTCTGCTCTCTGAGGAATTTAACTAACCTCTGATAGAATTTAACTTGTTGTCACAAAATTTTCCCAAGATGCTCCTCTTGGCACTACTCCTCTCTGTTAACTCATTGTCCCAATTTTTTTCTAAGATGCTCCTCTTGGAACTACTTGCATCTGTTAGAATATATCTTGTTTTCACAAACCAATTTGGCCGTGAGAACTAATTTGGTTCTGTAAATTCCTTCTTTTCATGTGAAATCCTCGTCTTCCCCTCTATTGCAAACTTTGTTTACTGGAAAGGCACTCAACCTTCATTTACCGAGCCTATCAATTCAATAATAGGCTTCACATGCATAATTGTTCCAGTTACAGGCTCGTAGGATCCATTTTTTAAATTATTGAATTAAAGAAGAAATAAGAGACCTTGCAACTTTAATTTAATGACAGAAAGTGGTGAAAAAAAGAAATCTTGAGCATTGGGAAGTAGTAAGTGGGGGAAACACCTTATTGAAAAGAGAATGTTCACAACATATGACATCTAAATGTAGCCTATGACATCTGAACCGGGATAGTTCTTGCAACAGTTGGAGATTTTGATCTTCTTCCATCATCCTCCATGGTTGATTTAAACACCATTTTATGCACATTGAAATAATGGTTAGTGACATTTATATAGAATCTTCAAGTCATTAACACAAGAAATTTCACTGCAAGAGGTTAAGACACAAATCTATATAAATATAAATTGATTTGGATAGTCAATAGAGAATAACCGCCTCTACTATAATCCAACCAAACCAAATTACCTTAAGGAACTTCAGTGGCATTTTTCTATATTCCATTTTAATGTATGTTAATGATTTATTTTTGAAGTGTCTATTGAGACTTCAAAACCAAAGAACGACATTAAGCAATTTGTATCTACAAACTTAAAAAAATGGAGAGGCGAAGCCATACATGAAAACTTGAATTAGTGCAAGTTGTACATATTGTTAGATTGTAAATTGAGATGGATGTGGAAATGATCTCAGCGGGGAGGTAAGTTACTTGGAATAATTGGGAGACCAGATCATAACAGAAGACCAGACTTATGTGATTAGTGAATTGGTAGAGTTCTCATAATATATTTTCTAGCAAGGGAAATTAAATGCAAGGGGTGATCTATAGTATAGTCTTATGATATGCCCATCAAGCGAAAGTAACTCACTCAAAGATATAAGTCTAGGTCTCCGAAACTGCACATTATTATATATTCATTCTGAAATAATTGTAGACTTATACAATGACTACTAACTCCAACTATCAGACACTTGTTCATTCACTCCTATGCTGCCAGGTCTTGGATAATAAAATCCTATTATGGTTTCCCCCCTGCCTCTACATCTTTGTGCAATCAACCAGTTTTGAAAATGCATCTGTAAATTGTTCTTAAATTTTAGAGTCTAGGATAGATAAAGAGGAGAGCCAACTTAGTGATACAACATAAGTTAGTGGAACCTGGTTCGTGTAATGATAGCCAAATTAATGATATGAAAGGAGTAGATTTGAACATGAATTGCATTTCATTAGGCTATGAGACTTCACTTACATGCAAAGCCCCAAGTTATCTCTTACCCCACTATGTTCAGTTTCTAGTAAGTGCATTGGTGTGTGTCTTTCATTGGTATGTACACTTGAGGGGGTAACAAACATGCATTCAAGTCTTGAAACATAAATAGTGATCTTTTGCAATATGATATTTTTTATTAGGTTGGCTAGGAGATATAAATATATATATTTTTTTAATTTGACACATTTTTTATTTTTTAATGATTGGGCAGCATTTACATTATTCTTATCAACATCCCATACAAGTTTGAAGGATTGTACGGAATGTGTTTTTATGGGTTTTCTTCATTTTTCTCTTGAGGAGGGTCGTTAGTAAAAATCATATTATTCAATCCTTGATATAAAGATACGAGAATTTTGCTATCTCTTTGTGTTGGATCCAACCCTACTTGATTTTGTCAGAGGCATTGTGCTATTTGTTTGCATTGGACCCAAGCCTACCTAATTTGGTCATGAGAAAAACATATGAAGAAGTCATATCATGATAAAACTAACACCAACGTGCCAAGTAAATAATTATAGGTGAATGGTTTTGTGAATGGTTTGGGCCATTATCATGTTGTGTCCATATATCATGAGATTTGAACAATTTAAATATTTTCTTTGGTCTCATCATGAGTGTTAAGAAATTTAATATATCCTTTGATCCAAAGAACGAGCATTGTTTTGGTAGTCCGATTCATAATCTCATCCCTTTGAGAATATGACATCAGCTAATGTTGTTTCTATTTGTATCACTCTTGAAGAAGAAAGTTTCATTAATCTCGAAAAATCATATTTTCAAGTACTTTCTGCAAGATATGTGAAGAGAGAGGACAAATGCTCTAAGATGCCAACAATATATTTAGCAACAATGTGTCCAATATTTCGCACAATATATTTAGAAACAATGGCTTGTATGCTACAATGGTGGATTTCAATTTTTTTTCCTTATTTCCTATTGCCTCTGACTGCTTATTCCCAAAAAAGAAATGGGCTTGCTGCTATGCAACTTCCCTTGTTTTAATTGATATTGATAAACTTGTTGAACAATTTTTTATAGAGATTATTGATGTGCTCAAACTTATTTTCATAACGACATCGCTAGATGGTGTTGGAGGATTATATTCTTAATGAATTCTTACTCTACAAAATTTAACTGTGGGTGAGTCAAGGTACCAATCACTTTGTGGAACTAAAGGCACCATAATTAACTTTCACCTCAGCAATTAAAAAAGTTGTTAGAAAACTTCAAATATTTTGGAATTCGATGATTGTGATAAAATAGATGAATGGAGAGTGTACTTTGTTGAACTACGTGCTATAACCCTTATTTGATGAAAATCAAAGATATGATTATTATTTTTAACACCATCTCCTTCCTCATGTCTACAAGGAAAGGAATGGGGATTTTGATGGATTATGAAAGGATGGTGAATAGATGGCACACTATCTTTGGAATATACATGAACAGAAAAAACGGTTGATCTTTTGAGTATCTCCATCTTTCATTGATATATTTTTTCACAACACGATTTCCAAATTTTAATAAAACATCATTTTTAGTTTTGTTTTCTTCTATCACCACATCACTTTCACATGTGCAAGATATCACTCTATTTGGGGGATTGAAGTGTAAGAGGGACTGATATAGGTAGGAAACATGGAGTGGGAAATCATTGATACCATTCCAATAAGAGTTCAAAGTGTAGAAATTTCGATACAAATTAATGTATTCCTATGATTCTCCTGATCTAACAAGTTCTATTATTGTTAAATATAGAATCGCTTCTACTATTACTTTTGCGGAAGCAATTTAAACCATGATCACAACCATAAGCACAAAGTGAAATATCAATAACACATAGCACAATAAGTTTTACCAGGAAAGCGTAACGCTAAAAACCCCACTATCATATATTATGTATATCATGAATCATGAAACAATCTCATACAAAACTCTAATCCAAGAGCTCTCAGTACAATACAATCATCTCACACTGTCATACACAAATTAGCAAATACATGCACCAATTCCTATGTCCAAACAGCCTACCTCCTCTGCACAAACTCTGCAATCTGAATTCTCACAATGAATCAAATGAATCTCGTTTGTACATGCTCATAAGCATATTCATTGCATGTGTGAACAAATCACAACTGATAGCCAAACTATCCCTTTCACCTGATATCTCAACTGGATCTCTATTGGAACTGACATGCATGTAGTTAACCATGGCGAATCTTCAATTGCATGTGAGTTCACTGATTAACTCAACTCTTACTAGTGCATGTTTAGTTACAACTAGTACAACTGATATTAATTCACTTAACTACACTTATAATTCTGTTACAATTCCAACTCACTTAGTTATGAATGAGATAATAGATTAATATTTATTGTCTAATTTAATTAAGGGAAAAGTAAATTAGACACTTCTTTCTTGTTAACATTTCAACACTCCCTCTCAACAACAAAGGGATTATCCTTTACCCCAATCCTATCTCTGTGATATTCGAATTTGCTCCTGGTGAGCACCTTCATCAGAATTTCCGCATCCTGATCTTCCGTAGGAATGTATTGAAGCAACATGATCTTCCGCTGCACACAATCTCTGAGATGATGATACCGAATATCTATATGCTTAGATCTGTCATGAAAGACAGGATTAATCGAGAGTTTAATGCAACTATGATTATCACAATAAATCACTGTTATGAATGAGATAATAGATTAATATTTATTGTCTAATTTAATTAAGGGAAAAGTAAATTAGACACTTCTTTCTTGTTGACTTTTCAACACTCCCTCTCAACAAGAAAGGGTTTATCCTTTACCCCAATCTTATCTCTATGATATTCAAATTTTCTCCTGGTGAGCACCTTCATCAGAATGTCTACATCTTGATCTTCCGTAGGAATGTATTGAAGCAACATGATCTTTTGCTGCACACAATCTCTGAGATGATGATACCGGATATCTATATGCTTAGATCTATCATGAAAGACAGGATTAATAGAGATTTTAATGCAACTATGATTATCATAATAAATCACTATTGGATCTAAATGAGAACTAAACAAACCTACCAAGATCTTTCTCATCTAGATAGCCTCACATGCAGCTTGTCTTGTTGCCATGTATTATGCTTCTGCTGAACTAAGTGCCATGGATCTCTGTTTCCTACTGTACCAAGAAACAATTGTAGACCCGATACTAAAGATCCCTCCTGATGTGCTCTTTCTGTCTATTGGGTTGCCCGCCCAATCTGCATCTGTGAAGCCATGCAACTTCACCTCATCTATCTATCTGTACCATAATCCATACTCAGATGTGCCCTTCAGATATCTTAGGACATGCTTCCCTGCCTTCCAAAAGAGTTTGGTAGGCTTAACCATCGCTTGACTTAGCTGGTTAACCGCATAGAAAATGTCCGGCCTCGTATTCACTAAATACATTAGCGAACCTACTAACTGTCGATAAATAGTAGCATCCACTACCTCTCCAGAAGTAGCTTCCTCTTTCCTCCAGTTTCCTAGAAGAGGAGTATCCATGGGTTTGCAGCCCTCCATGTGAAACTTACCCAGTATCTCTCTTGTATACTTTTCTTGAGACACAAAAATTTCACCATCTCGCTACCATATTTCCAAACCAAGGAAATAATGAAGAAGGCCCAAATCCTTCGTCTAAAACTCCTTTGCAAGGTCCTCCTTGCATGAGTGTATTAGTTGCTCATCACCAGTAAGTATTAAATCATCAACATAAAGCACAATTATCAAAATCTTACCCTCCACCACAAATTGGTATAGGTTTGCATTCGCTTCACTTTTGGTGAAGCCCAATTCGGTGAAATAGCTATCTATCCGAGTGTACCAAGCATAGGGTGCTTGCTTCAGCCCATACAGTTCTCTCTTGAGTTTGCACACATGCGACTCTCTGTCAAAGGTCTCAAAACCTTTTGGTTGCTCAAAGTACACTTCTTCCTCAATGATCCCATTGAGTAACGCATTTTTTACATCCATCTGATGAATGCCCCAGCCCATCTGTGTTGAGAGTGCAAGGATGGATCTTATGGAAGATTACCTTGCGACAGGTGCAAAGGTCTCACCATAATCTATCGCCTCAATCTGTGAGAAGCCCCGGGCCACAAACATGGCCTTGTATTTCTCCACACTCCCATCAGCAGCTTGCTTTACGTTGTAGATCCATCTTGAACCTACCACTGATTTATCAATCGATCTTGGGACAATTTCACATACACTGTTTTTGACAATGGAGTCATACTCCTCTACCATAGCATCAACCCAAGTGGGGTCCTGCACTGCTTCCTGAAAGGAAGATGGTTCAGTCACAATACATTTTCTCATGTGAGCCATGTATCTAGCAAATCAATCAGGAGACTGTCTCTGTCTGCGCTATGAAATAGGGGCTCCTATATTCTGTGCAACATCTAGTCTCAATCTATTAGCTTCCGTGGTGCACTTTCTGCCATTTCTGATGGATGGCTCTGCTTGAGTGGTTTCCTCCACTCCATGAACCTCTTCATGTGGTTGATCCACATCTTGAGACTCATCCTTGGGAACTAGCAGCTCCTCTTCTGCATGCAAGTCTATCTCCCTCTCAAGCGACAACCGCATGGCTTTCCCCTCATCGAATTTTATATCCCGTCGCATAACAGTCATCTTACTGTTTGGAAAATACACACGATAATTATGGGGTGTTTCTGTGTACCCCAAAAATATCCCAACTTCAGCAGTCGGTTCCAGCTTCTTCCTGGCATCATTGTTTACATGCACATAAATAGATGAACCAACATATTTAAAATGAGAAACATCAGGTTTTGTTACCAGTAAAAGCTTCTTCAAGTGTACTCATGCCAAGTACTCTATGAGGACAATGGTTCTGCACATAAACCGCAGTATTGCATGCTTCTGCCCACAAATGCAATGGTAGGCCCTGATCATGCAACATCGCTCGTGCTGCACCCACGATCGTTCTATTCTTTCTCTCCGCGACCCCATTTTGTTGTGGGTTATGAGGTGCTATGAGTTCTCTTCGAATTCCTTCTCTGCTGCAGAATTCTTTGAATTCGTTAGAGATGTATTCTCCACCATTATCGCTCCTTAGAGCCTTCACTTCCTTCCCTGACTCTTTCTCCACTAGTGCTTTAAACTCACAGAACTTTGAGAATGTTTGATCCTTCTTCTGCATGAAGAATATCCAACATTTACGAGAAAATTCATCAACAAAAATAACATAATACCTGTGTTTTGCTGTTGAAGCAACCAAGAATGGTCCACACACGTTTGTGTGAACTCTCTTCAGGATTACCGAAGCATGGTTCTCCTTTTCATGAAAGGTGGACTTTGCATACTTCCCCAAGGTGCACCCCTTGTACTAATCTGACTGAGCAAGTGTTCCCCTTGGAAGTCCAGTAGATATTTGTTGCATGATCTTCAAGGCTCCATGATGAAGATGGCCTGATCTCCTATGCCATAATTCGCCCTCATCCTGGCTCACCACTATTTCTGCCTTGCCTATCATGGCACCGCAACCATCTACCTGTAGCATGTAGAGATTCTTAACTCGAATCCTTATCTTCTTGACTTGACCTGTTGCTTTATGTCGTAGGTAGGCTATACCACTGCTAAAAAAAACATCATAGCCTCTGTCCTCCAACATTGCGACTGAGACTAAGTTTTTCTTTAGACCTGGAACATGCATAACATTTTTCAATTGAAATGGTTTACCTGACTCCCTATGAAAGGTAATGGTACCAATACCATTTGCACTATATTTTCCATCATCGCCCATCTCTATATGCATTATGAGATATTTCTCCTCCACGTCAATGAAAGACTCTTTATCTCCCGTCATGTGGAAGGAAGCACCACTATCCAAATACTACACTGATCCCGATGCACTTGATGCCATGCATGTGATCAAAGAGAAGTCAAGCTCAAATTGTGAGACAAGAGCCTCACCAGTTGTAGCTCCACCAACCATCTTGCTCTTCTTCTTCTGTGGATAGTTAATAGCAAGATGCCCACGTTCGTGACAGTGAAAACACTTCACTTTGGACAAATCCAGCTTCTTGACTTTAGACTCGGAATTTGATTGGAATTTCTTCCCTTTCACTTTCCTTGCCTTGGCAGTCAAAGAACAATCCTCTTCATCATCACGCTTTGATGAAGATCCATCTCTGGTGTTCCTACTAAACTCCTCTTGCACTAGATCAGACCATAATCATTCCCAATCCAGTAATTTTTCCCTTCCATTGACAGAATCTTGATAACTATGCCAACTCTTAGGAATCCCTAGGAGTGCCAAGCTCACCAAATCATCAACAACGTTTGTTATTCCCACACTTCCAAGGTCATCCCGACATTAGACAAACTTTGTGAGATATTCTGGAATGGTGTTTCCTTTCTCCATCTTAATCCTCCTGAGTTTATCTTTGAGCGCCAATTTCCTATGGTCGCTACTGTTTTGAAACAGATCTGTCAAAACCTTCCACATTGCATATGGTGTGGTTTTCCCATGGAGACTTGAGACAATGTGGTCTCATACTCCCTCCAACAGAATCCTCCTCACCTTTGCTTCTTTCTTTTTCCATGCATCAAGATTTGCAGTGTCTGTCGCATCCGGCTTAGGAACATTTGCATCAATGTAACCCTTCAAGCCGTTGTCTTCAAGCACTGCCTCCATCCTATCCTTCCAAGCAATGTAGTTAGAGCTTCCCTCGAGTGCATACTCTAACCTCAAGCCATTGAAAGACATTTCTATCTTGAATCAAGTGTCGCACCAAGAAAATCTTGGAAATTTGAATGTTATCCAACCCAAAACTCAACCCCTTCACTTTCCCCTTACCCTGGGAGGTTCGCACCCCACTTGAGAGCAACCTGAGGGAAGTTCGCACCCTGCCCGTGTATAGCCTGCGAACTTGCCTCTCAAGTTCGCACCCTGCTAGTGTATTTACCTACGAGAATGCTCAAGAAGTTATCACCTTGCTCCACTGTTAGGGTGAGGGAAGTTCGCACCCTGCTAGTGTATTTTCCTGCGAGAATTCCAATGAAGTTTGCACCTTGCCTTTGTCTAGGGTGCAAGAATTTCTGTTCTTGAAAACACCAGAAGTTTTCAGTACTAGAGTTCGCACCCGGCTAGAGACGGGACCTGCGAGAATGAAATTATGTTCGCACCTCACTTTCGTGACTATGTGGCCTCCGTGGCTCTGATACCATGTAGAAATTTTGATACAAACTAATGTATTCCTGCGATTCTCCTGATCTAACAAGTTCCGTTATTGTTAAATATAGAATCGCTTCTACTATTACTTTTGCAGAAGCAATTTAAACCATGATCACAACCATAAGCACAAAGTGAAATATCAATAACACATAACACAATAAGTTTTACTGGGAAAGCATAAAGATAAGAACCCCACTATCATATATTATGTACATCATGAATCATGAAACAATCTCATACAAAACTCTAATCCAAGAGCTCTCAGTACAATACAATCGTCTCACATTTTCATACACAAATTAGCAAATACATGCGCCAATTCCTGTGTCCAGACAACCTCCCTCCTCTACACAAACTCTGCAATCCAAATTCTCACAATGAATCAAATGAATCTCGTTTGTACATGCTCATAAGCATATTCACTGCATGTGTGAACAAATCACAACTGATAGCCAAACTGTCGATTTCACCTGTTATCTCAACTGGATATCTATTGGAAGTGACATGCATGTAGTTAACCATGGCGAATCTTCAATTGCATGTGAGTTCATTGATTAACTGAACTCTCACTAGTGCATGTTTAGTTACAACTAGTACAACTGATATTAACTCACTTAACTACACTTATAATTCTGTTACAATTCCAAATCACTCAGTTATGAATGAGATAATAGATTAATATTTATTGTCTAATTTAATTAAGGGAAAAGTAAATTAGACACTTCTTTCTTGTTGACTTTTCAACACAAAGGTTTATAAGGGGTTGAGATTCCTACATTGGCTAGGAATTCCTCCACTTTATTGGATTCACGTAAAACATGAGTGGGAATTAGTGCAAAAATTTGGGGGATGGTCAAGTGAAGAAGGTCAAGGAGATCTTATGGGATCCAATTGAGAGAGACTTTATAGGGAGGGGTACCATTTTGGATTTTGGTGAGCATAACTATGATAAGACTAGAGTCTCCTTTCGCAATATGTTTGGAAAAATTGTAATGTTAGGTGATTTGAAGTCTGTGGATCAATGCCATGATTTGCACTACATTGTTTGAACGTTTTCCCATGAAACCATAGTATACTATGAGGATATTCCTCTCAGTATATATAAAGACACCTCCATATCTAGAAGGAACCGGATTACCTTTAGACACAACATTAAAATTTAACTCGATGAAACTTGATGGGGGAGGGGACAAGGAGGAAGGTGAGGAAGGAAAAGGTGTTTGAGAAGTGTAGGAATGGGAAAAGGGCATGTATGAGGGGATCCATAGGGAGAGAAGGGGGCATTCCACATCACTTCATTTTATATCCTCATCTATCCATATTTCTGATTGAATGGTTTCCACAATATTAATCTTGATCTTGTTCCAAACCACATGGGCTTGAGTATATTCATCTCTGAAAATGCATATGTTTCATTCTTTCGATGTCTCCTAGATAACAAACCTAGGAAAGAGTTTCCATATTCAGTTCCATATTGGATTATGGAAGATAGATGGATGGGGAATCAATATTTTTTTTGGTAGAGTCTAATATGTGATCAGTTTTCCAAAACCATATGGCACCTTGATCATGTAGAAAGTTGTTGAATCGATAGGGGTTAAGAAGGTTTTCAATGGTTTCTTTGGACTGAATGATCAGGGGATCAAATTTTGCTCAATTTTCAAAGTGCTCGAAATGTGACGAAAACAATGTCATTGCGTCTGTCTCGTCTTCCTGATTCTGGTGGTATATTTACTTTGTCAAACGGAGTCCGTATGGAGAAGATATTGCGATATTTTCGCCAAGGCAAACAGGCAAAATTTTTGGATGCTGACTATACCTGTCTGTACAGTCTGTACGGTGACGTGGCAGGGACGTACCATTCGATGAAGTGGAAGTTGGGTGATGTGGCACATTTTCATTGGTCGATTGTTGGTGAGTAGCGTGTTGACACATGTCCGATTCATGGCGAATAATAAGGAGACACGTGGCCCAATCCATGGGCACCACGTGTCCCCCTCATTGTATGGTTGTATGTAAAAGTTCTATGGGAGTCCGCGGGGTTCGACCCCCAGACCTCCCCCATTGATAAAGCCTTGACAAACCTTCGCTAACCATTATGCTGCCACATGAGCCTTGTTAGGTTTATTGCATTATATATATTTAACATTGTTTAAAGTTGAAAGCGGAGGGGGGTTGGGTCGGGGCTTAGCCCCGACCCATAGTTTTATTAACATATAACCATTGTATTATATGGCACGGATTTAAATGCACGAACCAAAGTTTATACCCATATATATATTGTAACGGTTATACCATTGTGTAATGTGTGCACGGTTGTATATTTGCGCGCGCGTTTTGTAACCTAGCCCACGGTTTCCATATGACCCCGAGTGGGAGCACGGGGGTACACCGTTGGAGCGGTTCAATGAACTTAACCACCTTTCGGCCAAGCATGAGGTCGCATGCGCCATACGTCCAGGTGCCAAGGCGGTTAGGGGCTGGAGGCACCTTAACCGTCCTACAGTTTGCACCGTTGGCGCGGTTGCACCTGGTGCTGGGTTTTTACGCTTAAAAGAGCGTGTGAGCCAGGTTTGTAAAAAAAGGTGTGAATTGTAGAACCAGAGACAACAAGCTTGAAGAGGGAGACTTCCAGGAGGCCTAACTTCTTCATTTTTCAACCGATTGAGGTGCCGAAAGAGCCTAGACATGGGTTTTGGGACGCTGGGAAGCCATTGGAGCAGTCGGTTTGTCAGTTTGAGCATTGTAAGACATGTTTTTGAGCACTTTTTGAGCAATTAATAATAATGATCCATTGGAAGCTGG
>JZKD02S2046576.1:0-23169 GCA_000966675.3 Picea glauca | reverse complement strand
GTTGATCACAGTTTCGAAGTTGGTGATGAAGTGTGGCTTTACATCAGCAAGGAGAGGCTTAAAAGAGAAGGTAAAAAGTTGAAACCAATTCGATATGGTCCCTTCAAAATTGTCGATAAGATTGGTAACAATGCTTTTCGTTTAGATTTGCCTCCATATATGCAGATGTATGTAGTTGTTAATGTTGAGAATTTGAAGTTTTATGAGACTCCGTTGATTAATGATCAAGGAGAGCATGTTCAAATTCCTTCCATAGATGATTTTTCTCCAGAGTATCTAACAAAACTGCAGGAAGACACCATACTTGACAAGAGAATGTGAACTTCGAAGAGAGGAAATGTGGAGTATTTGCGAGTTGGTCTTAAGGGGACAAATCCAAGAAAGGCCAAGTGGATTGAGGTTGTAAGGGTGAGGGAACTATACCCTCATCTTCACATAGACTGAGATAGTCTTTTGGTGGTCCAAAAGCTTCCCAATGGGGAGGTGTGATCAGGGGATCAAATTTTGCTCAATTTTCAAAGTTCTCGGAATGCGACGAAAATAGTGTCATTGCATCTGTCTCGTCTTCCTGATTCCGGTGGTATATTTACTTTCTCAAATGGAGTCCGTATGGAGAAGATATTGTGATATGTTTGCCAAGGCAAATAGGCAAAAATTTTGGATGCTGACTGTACCTGTCCGTACAGTCCGTACGGTGACATGGTAGGGCCGTACCATTCGATGATGTGGTAGTTGGGTGATGTGGCACATTTTCATTGGTCGGTTGTTGGCGAGTAGCGTGTTGACACGTGTCTGATTCATGGCGAATAATAAGGAGACACGTGGCCCAATCCATGGGTGCCACATGTCCCCCTCATTGTATGGTTGTATGTAAAAGTTCTATGGGAGTCTGCGGGGTTCGACCCCTAGACCTCCCCCATTGATAAAGCCTTGACAAACCTCCGCTAACCATTATGCCGCCACATGAGCCTTGTTAGGTTTATGGCATTATATATATTTAACATTGTTTAAAGTTGAAAGTGAAGGGGGGTCGGGTCAGGGCTTAGCCCCGACCCATAGTTTTATTAACATATAACCATTGTATTATATGGCGTGGACTTAAATGCATGGACCAAAGTTTATACCCATATATATATTGTAATGGTTATACCATTGTGTAATGTGTGCGCGGTTGTATATTTGCGTGTGTGTTTTGTAACCTAGCCCACGGTTTCCATATGACCGCAAGTGGGAGAGCGGGGGTACACCGTTGGATCGGTTCAACGAACTTAACCACCTTTCGGCCAAGCATGAGGTCGCATGCGCCATACATCCAGGTGCCGAGGCGGTTAGGGGATGGAGGTGCCTTAACTGTCCTACGGTTTGCATCGTTGGTGTGGTTGTGCCCGGTGCTAGGTTTTTACACTTAAAAGAGCATGTGAGCCAGGTTTGTAAAAAAAGGTGCGAATTGTAGAACCAGAGACAACAAGCTTGAAGAGGGAGACTTCCAGGAGGCCTAACTTCTTCATTTTTCGACCGATTGAGGTGTCGAAAGAGCCCTGATAGGGGTTTTGGGACGCTGGGAAGCCATTGGAGCAGTTGGTTTGTTAGTTTGAGCATTGTAAGACATTTTTTTGAGCACTTTTTGAGCAATTAATAATAATGATCCATTGGAAGCTGGAACAGGAGATGTAGCCCATAAGAGGGGTGAACTCCTTTATCAATTGCTATGCACATGTGTTTATGTTCAATTTTTATGCTATTGTCTATGTGTATTTTGCATAAATAATCCTTAATTTATGTGTTGCAAATTGATCCTGTTGCTTTAAACACATAACATTTCACTTGCAATAATTATTCAAGTTTTTCAAGTCTTCTTCATTTTTAGATCACTGAAGGAATATTACACAAAGTCTCAGGCCTGTGAATTATTTCCTCAGAATATGATCCGATGTAATAAGTTTCCTCTGAGTCGAAAACCAAACAAGGCAGGCAACGTTTGGCCATAGGTTCCATTTCCAAATATTTTTCCAGATGTCTTCTGCATGAACAACATGATGGTCAACCACAAGCGAGTAGGCCTCTTTGAGTGTTAAATTGGAAACCATCCAATGACTCCATCTTATTTTGTTAGGGAGGGAGGAGAAGGTGATAGTTTTGTGAGAGATAAGAGAGGGAATAATGGGGCATCATTGAAGAGGAATGCAGTCTAGAATGATGTCCCAAACACATCTGACTGAGGGAATGGATTTTCCATAGAATTAGTTATGAAATAAACCTCCTTGAGAAGTCTTGAGATGGGGTGAAAGAGAAAGTAAATTGATGGGGTTGTGGATAAGAAGGGGAAGTTTCTGCCAGGAATATTACCAAAAAAGAGAATACTACCCATCACAGATCTCCCAAAATAAATGAGATTGGATCACATATTTTTCCATGTTGCATTCCAAATCAAAGAGCCCAAGATATTTCCAGACATGAGCATCCTATAACAGGTGAAGATGAGAAGGACATATTTATGTTCCCATAGTTTACTTCATAACTCCCCTTTGTCTCAAATCCATCCCCACCAATTTTTTGAAACCAAAACCTAGTTTAGAAGCTCATGATTCCTTAATTCTAGGCCTCCCATTAACTTTGTAAATCATATCTTGTTCCAGGATACAAGTGCCCATTTTCTAGCAGAATTGGCACCTTGCCATAGAAAATTTATGTGAAGAGATATGACCTCTTTTAAATTACATTTAGTAATATAAAGCACCAAAAAGAGGTAGAGAAGAATCACCCACAAAACGTACTTGGGAAGAATGAGGCGACCAACAATATTAAGGGGGAAGAGTGTCAGGTTGAAGATCTTTTTGTTGATGTAGGATATGATATCTTCCTAGGAATAGTTGTGTACAACATTATATAAGAGAGAGACTCAAAGGTATTTTGATGGAAGGGAGATTCGAGAGAGACCCAAAATTTCAGAGACATGAAATTGGACAAGGAGGGGTGTGTTAAAAAAGAAGATTTGAGATATAAGGTGGTTGATAGAAGTGTCTGAGGCTTCCATAAATTCATCTAGAATTCATTTAAAATATCTTCATTCACTGACCAATGGGATCCCAATTAACATTGTGTCATCCACAAATTGATTCTGAGTAAGAGGTGAGTCTGAGTTGTGGATATTTAATCCTTTGATCTTTTGAGAGTGAGTGCCACCCTTTAGAATTCTTCCCAATCCTTCATCCATGAAAATAAAGATGAAAGGGTAAAGAGGATCACCTTGTATAATGCCATGGGATAGAGGGAATGGGAGGGAAGGGGCTCCATTGATAAAGATGGAAAAGAGGGTAGAGGATAGAAGAATCATGATCCAATTGACCCATGTGGCATGAAATCTAGAGGCTAAGAGAACCTATCTGATATATTTCCAATTGAGTTTCTCAAAATCCTTTGACATGTCAAATTTTATCAACATGCCTCGGGACTTGGTAGATATGAGAGAGTGAATAGTTTCATGGGATAGAATGATGCAGTTGATAATATAGAAACCTTCCCCATACCTTGATTACTAATGGGAGATAAGGGTAGGAATCAGGGGTTTCAAACATAAGGAAATCACTTTAATGATAATTTTGTAAATAACATTGCAAAGATCTATGGGTCTAAATTTATTGGGATCAAAATATTTTTCTTCTTTAGGGATCATAGCAAGGAAGGTGGTATTAATGGAAAGGAGAATGCAAGAGACTTTTTGAGACTCTACAACTAGGGCCTAGACATCATGTTTGACCACATGCCAACAATGGTGGAAGAGGTCAATGGTAAATCCATCTAGGCTAGGAGATTTCCTAGGGTGCATAATCATGACAATATCTTCCACCTCTTCATGATTAATGGGTATAATTATGCCTACATTCTCATCATTGATTATTAGACAGGGGATATGTCTAGCTATGGTTTGATGTCATTTGAATGATCTTGTTTGGTTTCATTGAGAAAATATTGAAGGAAAGAGACAAATTCATGTTCAATCTCATGATGAGAGGTGAGAATATTACCTTGAGATGAGGTGATTTGAGTGATGTGATTGGTGAGATTCGTTGAATAATCGACCTATGGAAACAAAATGGTTTCTTTCTTCCTCCTTGAGCCACTGAACTCTAGATTTTTGTCTCCATAAGTTTTCCTCTTGTTATATACGCTATTTAAGTTGAGAAGTGAGTTATTTTTCTTAATGAGATCCACCATTCTATTTTATAAATGCTTATGGGATTGAAAGATGTTCCCAATGATAGTTTTGTCCCAAATTTTGAGATGTTTCTTAAGGGATTATAAGCATTGTTGGAAATAGAACACGAGGGAGCCATTTGAAATGTTTCCCTCATACCACCATTTCCTAATGTTTCATTGTAAATCAGGGTGAGCTATCCAAATCTTCTCAAAATTGAAGGTATTTTCAAGGGTGCCCCTTGAATATCCACCATCATATAGACAGGCTAGTGATCAGATCCATGACTGGGAGAATGTTATCATCAATGTATAATTTTGAGAGCATTAGGGGATCAAAAATAAGAAAAAGGTTAATTTTGTAGGCTATTTTTTGCATTCCCCACTTGTGGTTTTTCCAAGTGAAGAGACCATTGATTGTTTCCATATCTACAAGTTTATGAGTTTGAATGAAATTATTAAAAGTTGCATTGTCTGGCTCAATATTTTGAATTCCCACCTTTAAATATTCTACGATGGAAATGAAGTTGAAGTCACCACCTAAAATCCAAAAGTAATTCTCTCTGACTTCTAGAATGAATTGAATAGCTTCCAATAATTCAAACTTTTCACTTGGATTCTATGGTCCATAGACATTGGTGATAAAGCTAGTCCTTTCAAATTCCATTCGCCTCAATTGGGCTATGATAGTTCTCTTTGTGGAAAATAAATTGTCTAGGTGAATTGTTGCATGGTTCCAAAGGATATCCAAATCTCATGTCATACCTCTAGATGCAACAACTATAGCTAGACCTGATTTCCAAATTTGGTGAAGAATGTTGTTGAGGATGTGATCAACACACTTTATTTCTTCTAGATGGAAGATATATCAATATTTTGTATTGATCTTTCTTCGTACAAGTTGTCGTTTACTCTCACCATTCATGTCTTTGATATTCCATGAGATCACCTTCAATGCAAAATTGGAGAGGGGAAAGGTTGATACAATTATTTGATCAACACATTTTTCCCTCAGTTGACCAAGATGTCTCTAATTTCCTACAGAATTTGTGGATTTTATTTCCTCCCTCTATGCTTGTCTTCCTTAAGTATTTTGTTAGGATTTAATTTTATTGTTTGGATTCCAAAAACTATATTAGATCGAGGACTAGGATGGGATCTTGGAGACACTTTTTTGTCATTATGGAGGAACTTATGGACACACTGAATGTGTTCAAGTGGGAAGTATTTCATGTATTTTCTCTAAATAACATCGAATATTTCCTATAGATATATACCTTCTAATTCCATGTCATATGGTTTAGGGTATGATCCTTCTTCCCCTTCAGGTATCATGGGAACATCCTCAAGGGGGAGACCAAGGTTTTCAAATTCTTGGTATCTTCATGGTTGGGGGTATAGTTAGGAGATCATAGATGTTTGGGATTTATCGAGGAAGGATCATAATGAGAAACCAAGGGAGGTTCTTGGGGGATCGAGCTGAGAACCTAAAAAATATTCTTGATTTCAAGAGATTTCGAGGGTCGAGAGGGGTTGGATTTCCTCACAGGTCTGGGTCTATTGAGGATTTTATTGAAACCCTCCTCATCAGTTTCATGTTTTGGCTTAGACTATTTGGGGGGTTGGAGTAAAGGGAAATATGTGTATAGGTGGTTTTTTCTCAAAAAAAATTCTACAATGGAAGGGAATGAATTCACAATCAAGGGTTTGAATCTAATTTGAGTCTTGGTAACTAATATAGAAGTATTCGAGGATAATCGCCAAGACATTCATATAAATGAAAATTCGAGAATAGGTAGTGCATCGCCCATGTTTGGTAGCTTCTGAGGATTTAACATACGTACCTAGTGTGTTTTCAATTCTTGTTAGTATTTCCTCATCCCAATACTCTTATGGGAGCCAGTAGAGATAGACCCGAACTAAAGCATATGAGAAATATTCTTTGTTTTGATTGAATTTCTCATTCCAATATCAGAGATGTAATCCTACTCATTGAAATAAATAAGGACCATTTTCGAATAGTCGTTCCCTATGTCCATAGTTTTCAAAAATCATTTTGAAAAACCCCTTCAACTTGAGCTTGAGCTCATAGGTATGTGAGGGCCACTAGGGTGAATTGCTCGAGGAAACCATATCATTCTTTGTTAGCCAGATACCAAGAAATTTACCGATGATTTTCTGGTCTCTCATAAACTAGACATATATGTCGACTGTGGTTGAGAGGATTTCCTATTTGGCTATAACTATTTATTTGGGGATACATTACCCATTCTTTCATTTTTTTCTGATGATTGCAGTGGTTATGAGAATCTACAATACAATTATCGAGATGAGGGTATTTATCCATCTCATTACCTTGAGAAGAAGAGAGAGGGGTGGGTTTTCCATGGGAAGGAATACTATTCTTGATGCCATTAGATAGGTTGAGAGAAGGGAGGGGGTATGGAACCCCCCTAGGTGTCATGTGAAAGAGGTTGAGAAAAACAAATGCTGAGAAAGTAAACCCTAGCCACATAGCTTGACCATTATGAATACTTTTTGTATTCTCAAATAATAGGAACATTGGATTTTCCAATAAAAACACATTTTTCTTTGAATAAAACTCACAACAAAAACCAAGGTTTCCAAGAAAATAACTTAGTTTTCAATTGAGTTCATTTGTGCTATTAGGGTTTTAAGAAACTAATGTGAAATCATAACAAGTGTGGAAAAACTTATTTTATTAGATACTATGACCACAATTATTAAATGACATGACCACTCTACAACCACTGGTATTGGTTTGATTGAAATATCAACACTATCAAAATATGTTTGATTTGCAAACCATGGAGCTATCACTGGAAAAAACCTAAAACAACTAGTTTTAAATTAGTGATAACTCCACTTCTCAGACTCTAATTTTGAATTTTTCTTTTGAAATTGGATATTTCTTAAAAGGATAAATATGTAGCTAATTTATTAATATGATGCAAACAAAAATTATGAATTTATCCAAAGGTTTTCATCCCCTTTTTTCCTTCAAAAATTTACAAAATGTGAAAAAAACAAAATCTTCCACCTTGTGCCCAAGAAATATATTTGATACCATTTTTAGTGAAAATAAATTATATAGAAATGGAATATAGAAATTAATTTCATATAACATAATAGATCCACAAAATAGACAACCAAATAAAGAATAAAAAAATTTAGAGAAAATTGTTGATGCAAGGTAACAACATTAATTATTCCTTGAGGAATGAATCACTCCACAAGAAAATTATTTCTACAATTACAATATACTTCACAATAATATCATTATATTTCTTATACATATTTATATAATTCTATATAACCTCCTATCAAATTTCTAGTGAGGGAACCTTCTAGCAATCCCTCTTACAATTATTTCTTTCACACTATGCCACCTATCAATTATTATACTCTTTCAGTACCTACCTAGGTACCCCATATTATACCTCATAGGTACACTACACATTATGACATCTATAAAATATAGTTTCAAGAATAAATATATCCATTTTAGCATATAAATATTGAGTATCTTTCTTAAGACTCATGAGAAATTTGTTAATGTAGTAAACAACGATGGAGTCATTTTAAACATAGCCAAGAGTTTGTTCCATGTAATATATTCTTGAAAATCCCATAAAGAAAATATATTTAACATCCATTGATGTAACTCTTGTTTATGTCAGGAGGTAAGGGATAAAAAAATGCAAATATAATTTATTTTGGCTACTAGGAAAAAGGTTTCACTATAGTTAATCCCTTCAGCTTAAGAAAATCCTTTGGTAGATAACTAAGACATATTTATTACAACTCTTCCATACTATGCATACTTATATGTATACACCCATTTACATATCACAAATGTTCTTTCTTTTAAAATAAGTACAATATCTAAAGTATTATTCAGTATTAAGGAATATTATTCTTGATTCATTGTCATGTCCTAATCTAGATGGCTAGAAGCTTCTAAAAATAATTTTGGATCATGAGTCTCTAAATCTTTATCCAAAAGAAATGAATCTCACTATAACTATGAGCATGTAAGAACCTAATATTTAATATCACCAACACGATCAATGACTTCTTCTCATGTTGTATCGACTCATCTGAGAAGTGGTGGAGCTGGTGCAAGTTTATGTTCAATGGACCAAAATAAAGGAAGTTGAGTAGGTAGAGTTGGATTTTAATCCTCTCTATCATCATATGAATAATAAACTAGGATAATATCACTAACATAAAATTTGGGAAGAGAAGATGGGAAAGACACCATACATGACTTACATGCCAAAGATGGCACAAACACTAAATTAGGCTCATAATACAAGAGACTTTAATGAAACTTAACATCTCTTCTAATAATAATTTAATTGGAATAGGTTGAATAGTTCTATAACCTTTTACGTCTTTAAGATACCCAACAAAAATGCATTTCTCACTTTAAGGTTGTAGTTTTTTTCTTTTCTCATTGAGAATGTGATCCCACACTTCACTACCAAATGGACGTGACTTACATATAGTTTAATTTTACTCCATTCTTATTTTGGTGTTATATTTTTTAAATCCTTTGTGGGACTGTGATTGACTATATACTTTACACAATTAATTGATGTCCCAAAAACATGAAGACTGAACCCTTTAGATTATATCATAAAATTTGCCATTTTTGTTAATGTGCAATTCTTTCTCTTAACAACAACATTTTATTGACATGGAATATATAGAATAGTACATTGCATCAGAATTCCCTATGAACTGTAGTAAGTTGTAAATTTGGTGTTGACATATTCACCTCAATTATTGGTTCTTAACTTATGTAGTTGATGTCTAGATTGTTTTTCTCCAAGAACCTTGTAAGCCAAAAATATGTCAAAACCTTCAATATTAAGTTTTAGGAAATAAAGCCAAGTGTTTTTAGAGAATTTGGTAATGAAATTTAATAAGGACTTGAGCCTATAGAAAGAAGAAAAAGGAAATATGGCACATAAATCACTATGAACAAGCTACAAGGAGGGTGAGGCATGCCAAGAAGCACATTTAGAAAAACTATCCCAATGATGTTTTTCAAGAACATAGCCAACACAAAGACCATATATGCTAGAAATGAGAAGAAGAATAGAGTAACAATAGTTTGATTACATAGTTAATGAAATAAGAAATAGTTTAGATGAAAAAATCACTTATGCCAAAGTTTGTTCAAGTCATCATTATGAGAAATAAAAATTGATAGAAAATATGATGACCCAAAGTTGTCAAATTTTTACAACACGGTAATATAATCAATAATTTCAGTTGCTAGGACATGATTGGGATTTTTAAAATCCTTGATTAAAACTTGGTGATATGGAAACTCTATTGATTTACCTTCACTAGAATGAGTGATTCAATACACTGATAGAAGGTTGCAGGAGATACTTGGAAAAAATAATATATCATTAAAATGCCCATCATCTATTTTTATTGTTCTATACCCTACAAATCTAATATACCTATCATCACCAACAAATAATTTTTGGTGTTAAATTCATTGAGATTATAAAAAAGGGATTTATCCTTTGCCATACGAGAATGTGATCTAGAATCAACAATCCACTCACTAGAATAATAAACAAATGTTACATTCAAGGAAATACCAAATTTGGAATTGCATGTCCATGAGAAGAATAATAATAATCAATTTTGATGTTGTGGTTATTCATGTAAGTTTTAAAGCCGTGAATTAAAGAAACACATATAGATTCTTAAGCAAAACATAATTTAATCAATGGCTCATACATAGAGTACACAAAGATTTTATACCAGAAACCCTCAACTGGGAAAACCTTTCTTATTTCATTATATCGAATTTCACCAGTTAGAATACAATATATACAATGTTTTTAGGTATTCCATAGATACCAAAACCCTAATCCCTTAATCCGTGATTAATTTAGAAAATCGCTAAAAATAGAAAAATCTGCTAAACAGAGCAAAATGGATCGTTAGACACAGTTGTCAAATCTAACGTGCCCGCACACACACATGCAAAGAATATAACACATGCCCAACATTCTCCCACTTGTTGTTTTCTTTACATCCAGGGGTCAACAAGATTATATATAGTCAACAATCCAGGGCAACAATTCCCATTGTTACTCTACTCCAGGAGAACTTTTCTGTGCTCACCGACTTTGTCAATGAATCTGCAACATTCTTCAAAGTGTCAACCTTTTCTAGCAACACCTTCTTTTCCTCAACCATGTCTCTCACAAACTGATACTGAACATCAATATTCTTTGCCTTTGAATGATAAGCTGGGTTCTTTTCCATGAATATTGCATTCTGACTGTCACAATCTAATCTTAGTGCTTGTTGTACCAACCCAATACCTGAACACAATCTTTGTAACCATACTGATTCCTTGCTTGCATGAGTGGTTTCCATGTATTCATCTTTTGTAGTTGAGAGTGCCACTATAGCCTGTCTTTTTCTCATCCAATTGATTTCTCCTCCAAATAGGTTAAACACATACCCACTTGTAGATCTTTAGCGATCCACATCTCCAGCCTAGTCTACATCAAAAAATCCATGTATGTCCACCACTCTATCCAATCATGATCTTTCTTGGTAGCATAATCCATAATTGGTAGTTCCAAGAAGATACCTGAAGACCCTCTTTACTGTTGTCCAATGCTCCTTCCCTGGTTTTGACATATACTTGCTCAAAACTCCCACTGCATTTGCAATGTCTGGTCTAGTACAGACCATTGCATACATTAAGCTGCCAACTGCACTGGCATACAAAACATGGGACATGTCATCTTCTTTTTCCTGTGTCTTGGGACATTGATCTGCAGATAACTTTACACCTATAGGAATAGGAACCTTGACCAATTTACTTCCATGCATATTAAACCTATGTAATATCGTCTCAACGTATTTTCTCTGATTCAAATAGAGTTTTTTGTTTGCATGATCTCTTTTAATCTCCATTCCTAGAATGAAGTTAGAAGCACCGAGATCCTTCATGTCAAATTTAGAGGATAGCTGTGATTTCACCTCCTTGATAACATCCATGTTATTTCCTACCAACAACATGTCATCAACATACAACACTACATAAATGAAGTGATTACCAACCTTCTTGGAATATACACAGTGATCAACCTTGCTTCTTACAAATCTCAATCCAAGGATGTATGTGTCAAAATTTTGGTACCACATCCTAGGTGATTTATTCAGACCATATAGTGACTTCTTTAGCTTATAGACTAGATCTTTCCTTCCCTTCACTACAAAGACTTCTAGTTTCTTCATGCAGATTTCTTCTTCCAAATCCCCATGTAGGAATGTTTTCTTCACATCCATCTATTCCACTTCAAGATCAAAAGAAGAAGCAATAAATAAAAGAAATCTAATAGAAGTTAACTTAGCAACAGGAGAAAAAATCTCACCAAATTCAACTCCCTATACCTTGGAATAAGCTTTTGCTACTAACTGAGCTTTGTATTTATCCACTTTACCTTATGCATTAAACTTCTTCTTAAACAACCATTTGCTACCAACATATTTTCTTCCAGCTAACAACTCAATTATATCCCATGCCTCATTCTTATCCAAGGCATCCATTTCTTCAACCATGGCCTTCTTCCAGAGTTTACTATCTTCTGAATTCACTGCTTCCTTGACAGTTTTGGGATCATCATCAATAATAGATAAAGAAAAATTGGAATGGAAATCAGGTGGACTATACCTTTTTGGCTGCCTTTTATCTCTCATTGATCTCCTCAATACTGGGGTATAAGGTTCTTCTTCTTATTCTTCTACTTCCTCTTCTTCAAATGATTCAGATTTTGCATCATCCAACTCAAGATCTATTTTCTCAGGTTCATCTTGCATTGGTAGGAATTCCTATTTGGACAAATCTTTTACCTCTCTGAAAACAACATCTTAACCGTAAACAATCTTCTTGGTTTCTGGGTTCCAAAGCTTATAACCTTTCACACCATATTTATAACCAATAAAGATACACTTTTCAGCCTTTTTATCCATCTTACTCTTATTTTCCTTTGGAACATGTACATAAGCATCACAACCAAACACTCTAATATGTTGAAGAGAGGGTTTCTTTCCAGACCATACCTCATGTGGAGTTTTATTATCCAACGTTGACGAAGGTGATCAATTGACCAGGTAACATGTTGTACCCACTGCCTCTACCCAAAATTCTTGTCCTAACCCGACACCGCTGAGCATGATCCTTTCTCTTTCCATCAGTGCCATGTTCATCCTTTCTGCAATCCCATTCTACTGAGGAGTGTATGGAGTAGTCTTCTGCCTTGCTATACCACACTTCTTATAGAATTCTTCAAATTCATTTCCGCAGAATTCTCCACCATTGTCTATTCTCAATACCTTTATTTTCTTCTCTATCCGATTTTCTACCAGAGCCTTAAACTCTTTCAATTTATCAAATACCCCAGATTTATTTCTAAGAAAATAAATCCATGTGTTCCTTGAAAAATCATAAATGAATGAAACATAATACAAATATTTACCTAGGGATGGAACATGAATAGGTCCAAACACATCAATATGTATCAACTCTAAGATCCCCTTTGCTCTTGTAGCACCAGATGAAAATCTTACTCGATTTTGTTTACCATATATGAAATGTTCATAGAAATCAAAATCCAGAGTGCAATTAGACATACCTTCAACCATACCTTTACATTGTAGTGTTAGAAGGCCCTTTTCTCCAATATGCCCCAGTCTTTGATGCCACAAAATGGTATTCTTTTCTAGGACAGTATTGGTCCTGTCTCCTTCATTTCTCTATTCAAGGAAAATAGAACTGTTACATCCATTAGTATAAGTTCTTCCCAACAACTTGTATTAGAGTTCCACACCGAACACCCCTCATCAAAACCATTGTTCCTTGTACCATCTTGCAAGTGTTATTTCCAAATATAGTATCCACTCCTGCATCATCAAACTTGCTTACATATATTAGTCTCTTGGAAAGTTTTGGAATGTGCAGAACCCCAGGGAAAGTTCTAATCCTTCCATATTTTAGAAACAACTTAACCCTTCCACGTCCCATGATTTTGGTTGTCGAGTCATATCCTAGGAATACATCACCACCATCATATTTTTCATATTCAAAGAACCACTCCCTGTGAGGATTCATATGGTATGATGCACCTAAGTCGATCAACCATACATCATGGTCTGCATGTGTACCTGTAGATGCCAGGTAAACATCACCTCCTTCTTCAGTGGAGGTTTTCGCCTTTGTGGAAGAGGTACTATCAGATTCCCTTGGTTTTTCAACCTTCTTAGACTTGCAATCTTTCTTATAATTCCATTTTTTACCACACTTCCAACATTTCCTCAAATATTTTCCTGGAGACTTAGATCTACCTGTAGATTTAGGTCTCCCCCCCCGAAGGCTTACCAGGATTCCTATATTGGGTAGATCCTCTTACAAATAAAGCATATCTTCTATGACTATACATGATTTTCCACCTCATCTCTTCAGATAAAAAGGATGAAACTACATCCTCATACTTGAATGTAGATTGAGTGGTACTACCAATTGCTACAACTAGATTATCCCAAGAGTCTGGCAAAGAACATAACAAAGTAAGACACTTATCTTCTTCTGCACTCATAATATTAATAGAGACAAGTTGACTTACCAGAGTATTAAAGGCATGTAGATGTTCTGTGATAGAATCTCCATCTTCCATCCTAAGATGATACAGCTTCTTTCGAAGAAACAACTTGTTTACCAGGGACTTTGATTGATACAAATTCCTCAACTTATCCATATAGTTCGTTGGTTGTAGATTCTCTCGAGACATTCAACAACACAGAATCTGCCAGGCAGAGTTGAATAGTACTCCTTGCTCTTCTGTCCAACTTCTCCCAATATTCCTTCGACATACCAGTAGGTAGTGTACTAGTAGGTTTTGTACCAGTATCCTGTGTGCTAGTAGATGGTGTACCAGTAGGTTGTGTACCAGGATCCACAATGATCCATTGTTCTTTGTCTACAAGAAGGTCCTCCATCTTGAGCTTCCATAGCTCAAATGTTTTACCATTGAACTTCTCTATCTCAATTCTAGATGAGCTCGCCATTCCTCTTTCTATACTTGAATCTCCACTGCAAAAGCTCCCACTAAACCTAGGTTTATCATAGAGCCAACATAAACTTGATCTATCAAGATTGAGCCAAACCCTCAACAACAAAGTAGTCCCTCTGAAGACCAAAACAAGCTCTGATACCACATGTAAGTTTTAAACCTGTGAAGTAAAGCAATGCATATATATTCTTAAGCAAAACATAATTTAATCAATGGCTCATACACAGAGTATAAAGAGATTTTATATTGGAAACCCTCAACCGGGAATACCTTTCTTATTTCATTATTTTGAATTTCACCATTCACCATTCAACATACAATATATACAATTTTTTTAGGTATTTCGTAGATACCAAAACCCTATTCCCTTAATCTAGGATTAATTTAGAAAACCGCTAAAAATAGCAAAAAGGGATCGTCAGACGCAATTGTCAAATCTGACGCGCCCACACACACACATGCAAAGAGTATAAGACATACCCAACAATTCATTGCTACTTATAAGGCTTCCATATTCTTACAACATTTAGAATTTAGATTACCATCTTTCCCACAAAAATTGCAATATCTCTAAGTATTCCTACTTTTATATTTTGTTCCTTTGTCGCCATTCGGAGTAGAAGTTGGCTAAGAGGATATGAGACTCTTTTTTTTCTTGTTTTTGCAAGGATGCTGCTTTTCTGTATGCATGGAATTATCGATCTATTGGGTCACTAATTCTTCATTATATGTACTTGTATTGTTGATCACTCCAATATGAAAGAACTTGTATTACTCTCTAATCAAAGAACCAAAAAAAGATTCAAAATAGTTTGGTGTGTAAGTATATCATAAATCTTCTCTAATGGAGTGAAAAGTACATACAAAAAAAGAATATAAGAAAAATCATTGGGATTTAAAGAACTCAATTGTTTTCAGTCTAGTGGGTTCGAATCTAATTGTGTTTACCAAATATAGTTTCCATTTTTTCCCAAGCCTCATGTAGGTCATAAATTCCTTGAAGATGAAACTGTAAGTCACTAGAGATGGACATTAAAATTAATCCTTGTGATTCATCATTTTGATTGTCCCATTTAGATTTCCTTAAGGCATTGTTGGCACAATTTATTTCCCCAACATAATCTAGTAAAGTCCTTTACTTCATAATACATCTTCCATATGGGATGCTATAAGTAGTTTTCAAGTTGGTAAGAAAACAATCACTGGGAATAACCATATTAATTTATTTGGGTAATAAGGCTTCAAAATTAAAAAATAACTATCTTGATGGAAATATATTGAAAAAATTGTTGATTATTTGGGTTGGTTGTCATTGATGTCAACCCTTGAAGAATTTCCTGTAGCGAATTCCGGTAGCACAAAGGTTTGGGTAATGGACCTAAGTTTGTTTGATGTATAATGGTATGAGTTTTAATATATTTGAAGGTAATACTATTCTATATTGATAGTACATGTCATTCCATTTCTGGTGGGTTTTGGAATGTCACATAACTCCTCACGGTTAGAGAGTTATGGCCATGTGAAGTTGGAGAACCCTCATGAGTCATCTAGAAGCCCTAAAAGGCAAAGTAGTCAAAGTGGTTGCAAAGAAGAAATTATTTAAATAATAAAGTGAAGTGATGAGTGTACTATAATTCAAGGTGGATGCAAAAGAAATTGTTTAAAAAATAAAGTTAATGGAGAAATTACTAAGTGGACAAGTGGTTAGAAGTGGGTTAGCCCTAAAACAAGGAATGTGGTTTAAGATGGTTAGAAGGTAAATAATAAAGTGAAGTGATGAGTGTACTATAAGTCAAAGTGAATACAAAATAAATTATTTAAATAATAAATTTAATGGAGAAATTACTAAGNAGGAAGCTACATAAAAGTATAAATAAGAGGCAAGGGTATCTCATTTAATGAAACTTGAGAATATTGAATATATACAAGTGATTTAGGTAACCAAAGGCGAATTTCAGAGGGAAGGCGAAGTAAGGAAGGCCAAAATTCAAGGGAGGATAAATTCTTTTGATGATGCTTTTAAGGTATGTTATTTATAGGTAATCTCACCATTTTTGAAATAGTTTTTTCTCTAGAGTGATTCAAACCGTGAAATATGGTGGTCGTTGAGGAAACATATCCAAGTAGTTGTGATAAAAATTTCAGCTTGTGGGTCATTTTATTTTGGGAGTTACACTCCATGGATAATAGGGTTTGTGGCTAGTCTTGAAACTAGTCTAAAATAGTTGTTTCGGATAAAAACGTCATAACTTATTCATAACATATCCAAATTAGGTAAAACCAAATGTATTGGTTAGAGTACAGTCTGTAGTATGTTTTGCACCATTTTCATATCTATACAAAAAATATTTTGTGCGGAGAATTCTCTACAAGTTTAATCTCTAGAATAAGCCATAATTCAACAAGGTATGTCATTTTTGTTATAACTCCTTTTCTGGGAGGTTCTAGGAAGTGAAACCTGGAGAAATTGCATAAAATACAATAAAAAACATGGTGTAATATTTTTAGACCTTATTCATTACAGGTACATAGTTATGATTATTGCAAGTTAGGGTTGTTGACTAATCCAAAACTATTCATCTGAGACTAAAGTAAAATTTGATTAAAATGCTAGTCTCTTGTTGAGGAAGGTTTGTAGGTATGTGATTATATACACAAGGTATGTTATAGATTTACAAGTCAGATTTGGATGATGAAATTGATGAAGGATTTTTGTTGAGGTTGAGGTACATGTTGATTCATGGTTGATGCATGGTTCAGGTTATTGGTACAGGTTCTTTGGTATAGGTTGATTGGTATAGGTTTACAATAGTATATCTCACATTGATAGTGTGACAGTGGTTCCATCATTCTACTTATATTTCAAGGTGGTTTTATGGGGCAAGGCCAGGTGGTTTTAGCCACCTTTCGATTGTAGCTGGAGAACATAGGGGGTTGTAGCCTCCTTCTGGTTGTAGCCAAAGAATTGGGGAGTTGGAGATTCCCTCAGGTTGTAGAATAAGAAACTAGGGGATTGGAGCCTCCTTCCATTTGCATTTGGAAAACAAAGAAAGTTGGTGCTTCCAATGAATGTAATTCTTAAATACATATAAGAAAAATCATTCTGTGGTTTTCTCCCGTTTTCGGTTTCCACATAAAAAGTCTAGTGTACTGTGTATGTGTAGGATTGTTCATTTTTTCATTGTTTATTTACTTTGCAACTATTGGATGATAATGATACATTGATATAGCACTTGCATTTTCTGGTTAAAAAGTATTAAATTGCTCTATTATTGATTCACCCCCTCTTTCAGTAATCCAACAATTGGTATCAGAGCAGGTTCCTTCAGAAATCAATTTAACCACTGAAAGGTAGATCATGGAGAGAAACAACTTGTATAAAAATGGAATACCACAGTTTGATGGATAGAAGTATGCATTCTAGAGAAAAATGATGAAAACATATATACAGGCACAGGGATTTGAAATCTGGCAATGTGTAGTAGATGGATACAAAGAACCACCTATTCTACCAACAAGTGAAAGAGTAATAAAAATCGGTCAAAATAATTCCAAAGCTGCAAATGCACTTTTGAATGGTCTTGGTGAATCGGTATACACCAAAGTTATACATTGTAAATCCACTAAAGAGATTGGGGACAAACTTCAAAATATTTATGAAGGAGATTCAAAAGTCAAAGCAACAAATCTTTAGACTTACAGGGGTCAGTTCGAAAAACTAAAGATGAAGGAAGATGAGAATATTGCATCTTACTTCTTATGATTTGATGAAACTATAGATGCAATCATAGTCTTGGGAGAAGAAATTAAAGAATTTGTAATTGTTCAAAAGGTATTAAGATATCTTCCTATGAGATTTGATCTTAAGATATCATCATAAGAATAAAGAGCAGATCTAAACTCAATAAGCATGGATGAACTACATGGAATCTTCATAGCATATGAAATGAGAGCTAAACGGGAAAATCTAGATATAAAAGAAGCAGCCTTCAAAGCATCCAAAAGGTCAAATAAAAATGGAAAGCAAAAGAAAAAATAATATAGCAACAATAGTGATGTATCATAAGATGATGAAGAAGTGGCCAACTTTGTCAGAAGATTGAACAAGGGAACCAACGACAAATATAAAGGTAAGATTCCATTGATTTGTTTTAATTGTGATGGTATTGGTCATTTTTCTAACAAATGTTCTCATAAGAAAAATAAGAGGAATGATGAAGAGTACTCAAATAGAAAACAAACATATAAAGGAAAAAAAACAAATAAGAAAGATTTCAAGAAAATCTTATGCACGAAAGAAGACATATCCTCATCAGATGAAGATGAAGTCAGTGACAATAAGACAAAAAGAGTTATATTCATGGAAATATAAGACTCTGATAAAGAAGAAACTGAAGAATAATATGAAGAGGCAGAAGTGGACTACTGAGAAGAATTTTTGAGTTTCGTAGAAGTTATAAGAAGAGAAAAGAAGAAAAACAAGAAGCTACAAACATAACTATACAAGAAAGAAGACACTCAGGAAGTAGAAAAAATGATCATGAAATTGAAGGTTCAAACAGAAGAAATAAAAGAATAGTTAGAAGAAAAAGACAGGATCATTGGAAATTTGGAAGCAAAGATTGTCACATTGAAAAAGGATCTTCAAAAGAAAAATATGTAGAACAACTCAAAAAATTTGGATGACATTATCAGTAGTCAAAATCCTCATCATTACAATTCCAGACTTGGATACAATCAGACAGAAAAGGGATCAAGCTATAAAACAATAGAATAAGAAACATATCCAAAAAGATAAGCGAAAACAATCAAAGGGGATAGGAAGACCTACAAGGAACATTACAGGGACACTCCTCCACTTAAAAGATTCATATTTTAGAATCAAAGACCGACAGAAACAAACAGGCCTCAGGAAGAAGAACAATTCAGAAGAGTAACTCCTTTAAGAAGATCTTCAACTCCCAGGTATCAAACTATATTTTTTGGTTTATGTTATGCATTCAATAATTTTGTACATAAAATTGTGAATTTAAAATCTAAAACAAGGAACATGAACAACTTTGAAATTCATACACAAAAGGGTTATCCAAGAAGGCCCAATGAAACAAGAGAAGATGACACAACAGGTTTGAATCATTGAACACCTAAGTGGAATGCTATAAGTGTAACAACTTTGGACACATGGCCAAAAATTTTAGAATGACAGTCCCTCCTACAAAACCAGAACAAAACAACAACAATCACATATAGGAACCTCAGAAGAGAACATGGATAAGAAATCAAAATCAGTACAACAATGGAGAATGCACACTTTCTCTACAAGATAAGCAGAAGAAAAGTGGTTGGTATTTTGAGAGTGGTTGTTCAAAACAAATGATAGGTGATAAAGACAGGTTTCTTACTTTAATAAAGGAAAGAGATGGATCAGTCTCTTTCGGAAATGATGATTCAGCTAAAATCATTGGAAAAGGCACAGTTAGAATTGGAAACAAGAATACCAAGGGAAAAAATGTTCTACTAGTAGACTGTATGAAACATAATCTTCTAAGTGTAATTCAAATGTGTGACCAAGGTCATAAAATTACTTTTGATTCACAGAAGTGTGAGATAAGAAAAGAAGTTTCAGGAAAATTGATTGGAACAGCTGCAAGAACTTCAAGCAACATATATGTATTAAGTGAAATTGGAAATGAAAAGTCATGTCTAGGAAAGTAATATGAAGGTTGGATATGGCACAAAAGAATGGGTCACATACACTTTGATAACCTTGTAAAATTCAACAAAAAGGACGTAGTTAGAGAAATGCCCCAGATCACGAAACCAACCAACATTTTATGTAAGCATTGTCAACAAGGGAAGCAAACAAAGACCAGGTTCAAATCAAAGGAATATTCAATGACAAGACCATTGTAAATTGTGCATACTGATCTAGTTGGAACAACTACCACAAAGGGTTTAAAAGGTGAGAAATACTTTAAGTTATTAGTTGATGATTATAAAAGAATGACTGTAGTTTTCTTTTTCATGAATAAGTCATAATCTTTTGAAAACTTCAAGGTCTACAAGGAAATGGTTGAAAATGAAATGGATTAAAAAACCAAATGTTTGAGATCTGATAGTGGAGTAGAGTTCACTTCAAAGGAATTTATGGGCTACTGCAGCATGCATGGAATAAAAATGCAATTCTCTGTTGCTAGGACACCTCAACAGAATGGAGTTATTGAAATAAAAAATATGACAGTACAGGAAATGGCTTGAACAATGCTAATGGATTCCAAATTGATAGATATTTTTTGGACACACGCAGTGCATACAACATTTCACATTCAAAACAGAGTAATTCTCATAAACAATACTAACAAAACTCCCTACGAGCTATGGAAAGGAATACCAACAAATGTGAAGCAGTTCAGAGTATTTGGAAGAAAATGCGACATCAAAAGAGAAGATGGGAGAATGGGAAAGTGTGACTCTCGTGTGGACAAATGAGAACTTGTTGGTTACTCAAGTACAAGGAAAGCATACAAGTGTTACAATCTGAGGTTGAACAAAGTTGTGGAAGGCATCAATGTAACAATTGATAAAAGAGGTGGACGAGAATTAAAGAAAGAAGAAAATGAATCAATGGAACAAATTTACGAAGAATAAGCAGAAGATGAAGAAGTAGAAGTGGAAGATGAAGAGGATCATACAGAAGTAGAAAAGAAAGTTCAACAAGTGCCTCCAAAGACACCTAGAAAACGAGTACAAAATAATCATCCTTCAGATCGGATTATCGGAAACAAAGAAGCAGGAATTGATACTAGAAGAAGACTCTGTTCACCATAACAAATTAACCTAGCACTCTTATAAGTTATCTATGATTGAACCAAACAATTTTGAAGAGGTCAAGAAGGATGAATTCTGGAATAAGGCCATGGATGAAGAATTGGATCAAATAGAGAAGAATGACACTTTGGAATTGGTTCCAAGACCAATGAGTAAGAATGTGATTGGCACAAAGTGGGTTTTTAGAAATAAATTGAATGAATATGGATAGGTTACAAGAAAAAAACATAGATTGGTATGTAAAGGATATGCACAGGTTAAAGGAATCGACTTTGAAGAGACATTTTCCCGAGTTTCTAGAATGGAAGCAATCTGATTTCTCTTAGCTTATGCATGCTCCAAGAATATTAAAGAGTATTAGATGGATGTAAAATCATCCTTTATGAATGGGGAACTTGAAGAAGAAGTCTACATTGAACAACCATAAGGATTTCAGTTGTCAAAGAATGTAGATTATGTATGTAAATTGAAGAAGGCCTTGTATGGTCTAAAACAGGCTCCTAGAGCATGGTACTCTAGACTGGAGAAATATCTACAGCAGGCAGGGTTCAAAAAAGGAAGTGCATACAACAACCTCTACACCAAGGTAACTCAAGATAGAATTTTATTAATTGAAGTTTATGTTGATGATATTATTTTTGGAAGTACTGATGACATGGTAAGCCAAAAATTTGCAAAGGATATGCAGAATGAATTTGAAATGTCATTACTGGGAGAATTATTCTTCTTTTTGGGTCTTCAAATATGTCAAAGCAACCAAGGAATTTGTATTTCTCAAACTAAGTGTATCAGAGAAATGATAAAGAAGTTTGAAATGGAAGATTTCAAACCAGTTACCACTCCTATGAAAACCAGTTGGAAGTTGAGCACAGATGATAATTAAAATTCTCAAGACCAGAGGAAATACAAGTGAATGATTGGTATGTTACTATATGTGACAACATCCAGACCAGATGTAATGCAATCATTTGGAAAGGTAGAAGAATTTCAAGCAACACCAAAGGAATCACATGTCTACTCTAAAATGAATTATTTTGAATTCTTATCTTATATGTCTTATATTTACATGAGGAAGCACCATAAAGAGAACATTTTAGGTTGGGAAATCAGTTTCAAAAAGAGTTGATTTAGGGGGAGCAACCCCAAAATGAAAGATACCTTTTCCATTGATGACAAAGGGGGAGATATTATCACATGAAAAGTTAAATGCTTGGAGAAAGAGCACAGAGGCATGGTTCCAGGGGAGGGATGGTCACAGGGGGAGCATGAGTGATATGACTTTGGTATTGCATCAAAATGTTGCCATCAATTCCAAAGGGGGGGATTTTTGATTATTTTAGTTGGTTATCATTGATGTCAACCCTTGAAGAAAGTATAGTAGTGAATTTTGATAGCACAAAGGTTTGGGTAATGGACCTAAGTTTGTTTGATGTATAATGGTATAAGTTTTAATATATTTGAAGTTAATAATATTCTATATGTATAGTACATGTCATTCCATTTCTGGTGGTATGTGGAACGTCACATAAATCCTCGTGGTTAGATAGTTATGGCAATGTGAAGTTGGAGAACCCTCATGAGTCATCTAGAAGCCCCAAAAGGTCAAAGTAGTCAAAGTGGTTGCAAAGAAGAAATCATTTAAATAATAAAGTGAAGTTGTGACACCCGTCCACCGGATGCTAAGCAATTAACAATTTATTCAAACACTTACACATTAACAACTTTGTTTTTAGCATTATTTCATTGATTTTTATTTACACATTTCTTCTACATCTTCTCAATGATAAATCTAATAACATGATGAAATAAGTAGTGGGATAACTTTAAGATTTAAGAACTTAAAACATAAGTATACTCAAAACATCAATAACAAAATATCACTGAAAAATACCGCCTCCTTAGCTTCTCGAAGCTCACCGGTTGTACTGTAGTCCTGGGCGCTTCCAAGCATTCTTTTCCCGCTTGCCCAGAGTGAAACAACGGAATCCTCCCTGCCAACTAGGAGCCT
>JZKD02S2046565.1:38424-54108 GCA_000966675.3 Picea glauca | reverse complement strand
AACTAGGGGGTTGGAGCCTCCTTCTAGTTGTAGCTGGAAAAAAAAGGAAGTTGGTGCTTCCAATGAATGTAATTCTTCAAGACATATAAGAAAAAACATTATGTGGTTTTCTCCCACTTTGGGTTTCCACATAAAAGACTGGTGTACTGTGTATGTGTATTATTGTTCATTTGTTCATTGCTTATTTACTCTGTAGTTATTGGATGATAATGATACATATATAACACTTGGATTATATGGTTAAAAAGGATTAAATTGCTCTATTACTGATTCACCTCCCCCTCTCAGTAATCCAACAAAAAATTCATATTGCAATTTTTGCAAGTCAGTGGGTAGTGATGATAAGGATTGTAGGACGATAGAGCTGATGAGAGAAATAACTTCATATACTTATAGGGTGCAAGAAGAAATGATGACATGACAAGCTACACCCTAGTTCAACCAGGCACCACCACCATACAATAATGCACAACAACAGTACTATAATCTGCAACCATAGTATAACCCTGTGCAATACAACCAGGTACCTCAATACAACGTCCCATGAGGAGATCGAGGTGGATATAAAGGTGGAGGAAGAGGCAGAGGATGATTTGGACAAGGAAAAAGACCAGTAATGTGCCAAAAAATCCAACATCCATGACATTATGCAAGGGAGTGACCACTCCCACCAGTGACATGTATGTATTATCATGCACCATATCATGGCACAGAAGATTGTCTGACACTTTTGGGGAAGATCCAAGAAAAAAGGAACCAGAACAACCAAAATGTCAAGTGGATCTCTGCAGAAGATGGGGATGATGGTAAAAACATCAATATAGTCACTCGAGGAGGATCCAAGAAAGGAATTGACGCAATAAAATAAGATACAATGCAACACCAATGGGTTAAGAAGAAACTGGTCCATAGAAGTAGTTTGATGCACAAAAAGAAAAGGAAACATTTAAGGAGGTTAGACAGGAGTTTCTCAAGAAAAATGTTGTGTCTACATTAGTTACGCAACAAACTTAGAATTCACCAATGTACGATATTCCCTCCTCAATGGACCATACCAGTAAAGGAAAACCTTTAGAGAAAGTATGTACCATAAAAACATTTTTGCAATCCTGTGTTAAGATATTGAATGACCCATCATATGTTAAGGTTTTACAAAATATGTTAGAAATATGTAACACAAAGGAGGAAGGGAAATTGAAACAGAAAAAAATAAATCATCTCCATTTAAGAAGAAGGACAAGCAGATAATTCAGACTGAATGCCAACATTGGGGATTTCAATATGGGAGATATCATACTAGACTTAGGCTCTAAAGTAAATGTCTTACCTAAGAAGACATGGTAGTGTATGGGAGAATCCGCAATAGGCTATTCACATGTCCAGTTAAAATTAGCAAATCAACACAAAGTACTACTAATTGGAAGTCTTAAAGGTGCGACAGTGGATCTGGAAGGGGTGCACACTATGGAAGATTTTGAAGTAATAGAGATAGTAGATGGTACAACACCTTACCCAACATTGCTTGGACTAGATTGGGAACTTGATAACCAAACTATAATCAACCTGAAGACAAGCAAAATGACTTTTGAATCAGGATAATATAGAGTCATTGCACCATTGGATCCATCAGAAGGAGAAAGGTTTGTAGAACCCACTTGTTTGGATCTAGAGGAAATAAACCAGTTGTATAGAACCATTGCACGAGAAAAGGATTATGTTAACCCAAATGCAGATGGGTTATTCAGCTGGAGAAGCATTACATCATGTGCTTCTGAATCAAATACAAGTTTGGAGAATTAGAAACAATGATTACATGAAGTTTCAACAAGAATGTGCACAAGAATAGACCACATAGTGAGACGGGTGGGTACAAAGATAAGAGAACCTCCCAGTTTTCATGGGCTAAATGACTTAGAGGAATTTCTAAAAAAATACGAAGAGGAAGTGGTAGAAAATCAGAGGCTATTAGCCTTAGATATTTCACTCAAGGAAACACCTGCAAGATGGTGGGGTGTGCACAAATAAACAAGTTAGGACTAGCATCAGTGTAAATGGCTACTGCGCATTAGATTTGGTTAAGAGAAGACTAGAAATAAAATTCATAGGTATAATAGACAGGGAACACCAATGGAACACTTGGAGAAGTGAAAGGCACAGTGGAGGATGAAACCACCAAAGGAATGGACCCATCACTTTATCCATACATTGGAAGAAATCCTAGGGAACTGGTATATAAACCAAAAGATGTGCAGAGGCACTACATAATGGATAGGCTTATAGTAGAATTTCGTAGTAACCTTCTCATTTGAACATGAGAAACCCAACATGCATTTAGCACTAAAGCTGATACAGTGAATGATATTTATTAATGAACCAGAAGTTGAAATCATGACATAATACCAACAACAAAAAAAGATAGTTAGTCAAAGAGTTACTCTCATGCTATCATGTTGAATAGGAAGCACCAGATGAAGATGATCCACGCAATATTCATATTACAGAAATTGAAGGAGAAAGAGAGGTGGAAGGTCCATATCTAGAGTTGGAAGTATTTGTTTCACCAATCAAAGTTAAGAAAGTCAACATTGGTACCAACGAAAATCCTAAAATGGAAAGTATTGGAGATTATTGGGATGAGCAAACAGTAGAAATAATAACAGAATTATTGCATGAATACAATGACCTGTTTCCAACAACCTTTACAAATATGAAAGGCATAACAGGGGAGATAGGTGAGATGAAGATACCCCTCAAACCTGAGGCTAGACCTATTAGTAAAAGACCCCTCAAACATGAGCCTAACCATGATAGGGTTAGGGTTTTTGATAAGGATTGTAATGGCTATAAGCCTGTGAAATAGTATAAATAAGGACCTAGGAGGTCTAGGTTAGGGGGTCGATTATTATTGGTTAAGTGGATAAATATTGTTGATCTTTAAAAGAATCGAATAAGCTAGATTTTGAGGGTTAGATCACAGGCTTGGGAGCTTGGTGTGATCTATTCCGCCTCACAGAGGTTCCTTAACCTCATCATGATTGTGTGATTGAAGATGTAATGCACATAGCGCTAGATTTTACAGCAAACTAAATAAAAGAGCAAAGAAGCCAAATCTTTGTGGACGTAGCCCAAGAGGGGGCGAACCACATTAAAACTTATGTTATGTGTAATGGTTCTTCAATTTTTACTTTTTGTCAATGATTAGTTTATGAATGAATGAATAACTAGATGTATTAACATGCATGCATAAGGCTATAAGATGAATGAATGAATCCTAGAAATAATTTAATCAAGAACAAGTTTAAGGAATAAATAAAGATAGAATACTTTCCCAGATCCCCACTCATTCCTAGATTGCAAACACCTGAGTATCGCAGTCACCCATAGAACTATCTCGAGTGAGACTGTGGTGTGCACTCTGCGAGCGACATTGCCTTTTGGTTTACTAGGAGGGTCGATAGTTTTAGAGGGTTTTGTTTGAAACTTGTTCATATCTGAACCTTGGTCAACCCAAGAAGAAGTAAGAAGTCAAAGACCTAGCCAACAAACTATAAATTATTTTTCTGAATAACCAAATACAACATTGCAACAAATTTCTTGAAATATCTAGCCAAATAATTTCTTAACGCAAAGTCATGAAATCTGAAACAATATGCATGGATTATCAGAATAAAATATAGGTAAAACCTATTTTTAGAAAAAACACTCATTGAATGGTATAAACACATTTAATTGGTACACATACTAAGTGCAAAATTAAACAATTTAGCAAATAAATGTATCAAAATTTGAGAAACTTACCATCAATTCAGGGGATTAACAGATAAATCAGGCCACCAAGTATTTCAAAATGCCACAATTGCAATCGAAATACAAACCAGGCCAAAAGTTTTGAGACCTCGGATGTAATTAATGTTAGGTTTAGAAAATAAATTAAGGATTTTGGGTTCCTGCCTCGCAGTAGGTGTCGATAGACTCTTGTACCTACAATACTTCACCTCTGCGACCTCTTCCTTTCAGGTTGATTGATAATAACCCTGATTTATACCTCTAAGAGACCTGATTCGTGCTATTGGGGTGGGAAGATGCGATGGAGATGCTAATCTCTTTACTTGAGGAAAAGGAGTACAGGCTGGTCTTCGGGCTATCATCAGAGAATATCTGGCAGTTTCAGGCTCTCTATCAATTCTTTCCACTTATTGGCTTGTTAACCAAACATAAATTTCAGTGAGGGCTCGAAAAATCAGAGGTTCGGAAGGCCGAGGTTTCCTGAAGGCCAATAACCATGAAAATTCTACGGGACCCTACATAAAAAATACTCGATATGATCCTTAGAAAATAGAGAACATGGTTGCCTTGTCTGCTTTCTGTGAAATATGGCGAGAAGGAGGAAACCGAAAATGACTTACATAATTCATAGGGTCAGCCATTTCATGTTTCCATCATAAACAAAAATTCCAGTTACTTTCGCATACTCCGAGGACTATCATAATGTTTGGTTTGGTTGGTGAGTCCAATTAACCTGGTGGTCACATGGTCGTGGTTTTGTGGAGGAAGACCAATACCTAAGCTTCATATTTCCATAAGAGCTATGGTATCTATTTTTTTTGTCACTAATTCAGCAACCAACCAACCATTATTTTTAGAGATAGTCTACTTAAGGGGGAAATTTGTCCGTGCATATTTTTCCAGTGATTTTTAGACAACATCCGGTGGAAATATTATAAATTCACATTATAGTTGTTAAATTTCAAAAAAATTTGTGGCCCGGTGGTTTTTGAAGGTGCTAAATCCATTTCTACCTTCAAAATCATGATTGAAACATTATTAAATTTGGATTTCTAAAAATAAAAAAACACTGAATTCCAGCCAAAAACTTAAATTTGTCCCTTAGTTATCCTTCTCCTTATTCTAGGCTTATCCTTATGTTTATATGATCATTATTTTATCGACATTTTTGTTGACTTAATGATCATAGTATGTTTGGACTTATATGTGTTTTTGACAAGATTTTGAAAATAATGTGGAAGAGGGCAAGAGTAAAGGAGATTTTAAAAGGAGTAATTCAATAAGTGAGTATATTCAACTTTTTCGATAAGTCCAATTTTTTATGAGGTAAACACTTGTCTTGATATGTTCAATTTTTCAAATTCTAGTGATTTTGGCCCATTTTCAAATAGGCCAAAACCCTTAAAGACAAGTTTCATCAATCAAAAGGAACTATGACTTTCATCAAAATTCCTATCGCGTTTAGGGAAGAATTTCCACCAAAATGAAAGTGGGTTTGTCAACTTATTAAATTATTTTGATTTTAAAACTATAGAAACTATTTCAATATGCCAAACACAACATAGTTGTCTCTTTATTATCTTTTTATAAAAATTATATTTAAGTGTCCATGCTATATCAATCAAGGCTTGACTAGTACATTAGCATAACCTACAATAATTATACAACATACTTACCATGACGTTGTTTCTACCTGGACAAACCTTGGAACCTTTGGTGCACATTCTAGTCTGATTCTTTGGTTTTAAACCCTAGACCTCCCAAAGGCACACTAGACCATGTGGCTTAGAGGAGACAAGGTACCAACTAGCCTCCAAGTTGTGCACTTGACTCTCATAGGAAGGGGAGCACAATCAATTAACACACATATTCATTGTGTAACCAATTAACCAGTATTGCATCGAGATAAGTGAAATGAATTTTACAACTCATGATGGGTGAGTGAAAAAAGTTGGGTTTCATAACATAGAAAAAAGGAAAAACATGAACCATTATCGTAAAGTATATACATATATAAACCTGGGGAGCTAGCTCTAGTGATTAAGTTCTTTGAGTTTCATACAAGAGATTGCAAGGTCAATATCCTAGGTTGGTTTCCTTTGTTGTGTGCACCACTCAATATCCCTACCAAGTCAGGCACCATAATCAATGCCAACAAGTTTACACTAGGTACCATCCATGAGCCATCCTTAACTAGCGTGTACGATTAGGAAATTAGATGGGCCAACAACAAAGTCAACAATTGAATCTATTGATGTCCCATCCAATCACATGATTGTACAAGCCAGTTAAGCATGTTCCCATCCATGAAATGCAAGGAAGTGTCTAGGGTTTCCCCACAAGGTTTTTCTTGGAAAAAACACACACACAAATAAAGTGTGTTAGTGTAATTGATCTAAAGGGATTTGTTACAAAGTGGAGTTCATTGTGAGTTCTCTGGTTCTAGTCCCGCTTAATCCCACAAAGTTACCAACCAGTATCGTGATTGGCAATTGTGCAACTCTCAATGTATATATTGCAGAGAAAAAAGAGATTCAAAAGAAAGATAATCCTAAGAGAGTTGTGTGTGTGTGTGTGTGTGTGTATTTCGTCAAAAAAAAAAAAAAAATAGTCCTAAGAATTATATATACCAATTTTTACCACTAGCATTGCACATGTGGCATGAAGTTGTCTTCTTGTTGTAGTGAGTGGCATCGTTCACTTGTGGCATGTTGTGGCATTGCTAAAATTTATTAAATTGTACAAATTCATTGTCAAAATTGCAATTTTCCATTGTCGAGGTGACACAACTAAAAATGACCAAATAAATGACCAATTGTTATGTGGTAATGTTTAGTTTAGTTATGTGGTACTTGCGATATCTCATAATGGGATGGCTTTTATTAATGTGTGTACCACAGATGTATTATAAATTAATTATGATACCTTGGGAAGGATGTAAAGCTTATAAGCAAATTGCTTCTTCTCCAAGACCAAAAGACTATGCATAAGGTCGTTAATGTAAGCAGTGCAAATCCACTTCATGCATTAATGATGAGTTGTGACTCATGAGGGGGTCTACAATAGGGGGTCTCTGAATCCATCTACAGTGTTAAAATTTAGTAAATTGTACAAATTCATTGTCAAAATTGTAGTTTTCCATTGTCAGAGTGACATAACTAAAAATAACCAATTGTTATGTGGTCATTTTTAGTTTAGTTCTTATCCCATGACCAAATTGGTCATTTATATTGGTCATTTTTAGTTTAGTTCTTATTGCGTGACCAAATTGGTCATTTTTAGTCATCTCACTTAAAATTTCTCAATTTTGCTCATTTATCCCTTGAAAAAGTTCTGGTGACCAATTTTTTTGGTCGTCTGGTCATTTATCTCTCATTTTGTACTAGTGCTATGGAACCTAAAGGACTTCCACCTAAGAGGGAAGTGGGGCACAAGATACAATTGTTCCCTGACTCCCCGTTACCAAATATCGGGTTGTATAGACAATATGTTCTAGAAGCGGATAACCAAATAAGGATGGAACTTGGTGGATGTGTATTGAATATAGAGCTTTGAAGAAGATTATTGTTAGGCAATTTATATGCTAATTCTATTACATTTTAATTATCAATCCATTATTTGTAAACTGATGAGATGCAAACACGACATGTGGAGGATCGGGACCTACTCTAAAGAAATCGTTTAGAAAGCTTCAAACCACTGGTAAACTATGATTCGAATCAGATGAAATATATACTATCTAAGAAAATGCAAGAGGACATCAATCATTGTAATCTACTGGAATTGCAGTTTTATAAATACTCACATTACAATCTTTCACTTTATAGTGTTCATGTAATTTCTGCCTATTCAGATTGATGGATAAAGATGGAAGTGGATATTCTTTCCACTACACATTACACAAATTCAAATCAACTAACTATCTAACAATGCAAGAGTACACCATTCACTTGAATTGGAATCTACAAGAATTACAGAATTATAAAATGTTACTGTCTTCCACTCTTGATGAGTGTTTATGCAATAGCTTGTTTAATTCGTTGAATAACAATTTAAGTGGATTCTCTTATGGCTAAAATAATCACACATATATTAACAAAAAAATAGCAATGGAATCACACTGAATTACATATTGCATGACAAGAAAATAAAAGAAATAAAAACTGAATGATAAATTCTAGATACTAAATTATTAATACAATGCATACCCAGTTCAAGGGGACCTTCTAGTTGGGATACACTGCAATAAAACTACAACAACTTAACCCATGAAATATAGAAACATTATGTTTATATTATCATCATAGTGTTTAGATTGGTAATTACATGGAACCAATCGTGATTCCTTGATATGATATACTCTCCAATCCCCTTGCTTCATTTTATAATAGTTTCAATACAGAAGAGAGAGCATTCTAGAATCACTCGGTCCCTTATCTTGTGGATCTCGAACTATTACATGCTTAAAAATATATAAATATCTAGGGTGGATGGTTCGACCGCTAGGATAGATAGGATCAATGGAAAAATGATTATCAATTTTATCTTTGATAGATTTCATGACATGGAGCATGAAATCTAAATATCATTCTCTGATCCTTTTTTCTATCTAGCATTGACTAGATATTTGACCATGAGCTCGCAAACCATATCGATGTCCTTATAAACAAAACCCATATAACCAATTTGATCTTAGAACAACGCCCATATGCAAATCGATGAATTGTTACCAGAATTCTGGGAATGGCAGGATGCTACAAGAAATCCGTTAACAATTGGTCATTTGGAAACAAATGGATTGTTACTGGAAATATATAAGCTATCACAAAGCTACTGCAAATTCCAGTAACCATTAGGTAACAAAAAATTATATTCTAAGCATTCATCAAAACATGGGAATTTTCTACAAAGCATCAATTAATTACCTAATGGAGCTCTTAGAGTGTATACCTTGCAAGAGTGGAGAAATGTAATGATATAGGTTGTAAAAAGGTGAAAATGAAGGGCTGAGATCGGTGAAAAAGGTTCATATAGCATTATAAAATATGTTAAAACCAAGGCCCAACATCTCCCCCACACCAAAGTCATTGCATGTCCTCATGCAACACTTCAGCAAAACAATTTACCTTCAAAAGCTCCAAAATTTTGAAAAAATTGTATCCCAACACTGAATCATGCATGCTCTGCTACATTGATCACGATGTCAATATTAGATGTAGAAGATATATAATATTTCGAACTCCTATGTTGTTGCTACATGATCTTGATGTTCAACCTTTTGTTTTGTCTTCGTATATGTTCTAGCTGCATGTACCACTTCTTTGGCTTTTTAAACAAGATTTTATTTTCATAGGCAAGGAGGTCATTCCTATTATTGAGTTGAGCACTTTGATTCATCAAATTTTCATTCGCATGTTCGATACAATGATCTAGAAGTTCATACTCCTTGATCTCCTTTAATTTTCTAATGTTTCTAATTTTCCTTTTCAATTTTGAAAGAATAACAAAATGTATAGGGCTAGGAGGAACCATTTCCTTGAAGGGTCAAAATATTTAAACTCTAATATACCAATTTCTTATTCAAATCAAGGAGAGTCAAAATCATTGACCTCCATTTATGGATTTACGCATATTGTCTTGATGTCATTAACCTCCAAATTGTTTTCGACTAGAGTTGAAGAAGAAGGAACGTTTCTTATAGAAAATAAAGTTTGGGTCCTTTTGGGTATACTTTTAAGGACAACTGCATCGTCTTCCTAGACTTATTGGCTCTACTCAACTTCTTGAAATGCATATTTTTACCTGCTTCTAGTAATAAGATAATTAGCTACTCTAACTACCGATGGGTCAATTTCCCTTTGTAGCTCAACTTTATTCTTGGTATTATTCATCCTCTTGGTCATAGTAGGCCTAGTTTTCCTAGATTTGACATTGGATCCTTCGTTCTTCCAAGGGGAAGAATATTCATCTGCAACGAAACTCACTTAAAACCCATTCAAAAATAAGAAGTGGTTCCATGCTTGTTGTTGTTTCTTCAAATCCTCAATGATAAGTAGTTTAATTAATCCATGGTGAAGTAAGTTGTGTTCTATATTTCTAGGGTGCGCTTGCACATGTGATGCAATTTTAGTCAAACTCTTCCAAAGGAAAAATGGAAGGTTGATTCTTTTATTTCCCTTGAACTGAAAAATAAAGTGCACATGATACAAAAATGTTACCCCATACCTTCCTTCACAGATAATATACTTTTTCACAGTGAATGGGAGGTCCCTCCACTCTTCTTTTAACCAAGAATGTGGTATCCCTTTTCTCTAGTCTGGATTCTTCTTGAATTAAAGAAAATTTTTATTCTAGTTATGTCCCATGATTCACATACCTTTGAACCATCATTCACATTCCCTAGGTAATCCAGTAGCAGTTGCAATAAATTCCTCATAAAATTGGAAAGTCAAGTTTCCTACTCATGTCATGTTCCCATCAAAATTTCAGCAAATGCCCCGGTTACTTTATCATTATGCCCCTGCAACCTCTCACAAAATGAGATCCATTCTACCTCCTAAAACACGTGTCTTCTTTTGGGATAAGCTTCAAAAAAATCAAGACCAATTGGCTCCTATCGGATCACATCGTTGCATCTCATGATGCAATGCTTGAGTGTGGATATTTGTCTTACCCTAAGTATTTCAATATTCACAATGCCAGAGTGGGAGGCTAGATAATCAAGGGTTTATATAACTTGCAGAATGAATGGATGAGAAGCAATGGGTAATTTCAATTTAAATCCTTGAAGTGGTTCAAATCATGTGTAATTATGTTCAAAGATTGCAAGGATTGTGTTAAATCAACAATAATTATGATAGTAGGTTAGCATAAAGGAAAGGTTAATAAAAGCGGAAGGTGACAATGTATGTATGGAAAAGAAAAATAATAAGATAAGGGTAGGTTTAAACAATTTTAATGTATGGAGAACTAAGAGCTATATAAAACTTAAGATCTACCTAGGTTTTATATAGATTCATCAATGTTATGATGAATAATTTAGAAATAGAAATTGCTTACCATAATTACCTTATCATGTTGATACAATTGTTGGTTGAACATGTGGAATTACAAGGAATGAATACTTTAAAACCTGAATGTTGGGTTGGAAAATGTTGTTGATACTTAAATGAAGAAACTTTGATTGTTGGTGGAGGAAATTCGGTAGCAACTGGATTGTTACCAGAAATAAAAAAGTTACCATTCACTACAAGAAATCTGGCAACGCGGACTATTATAGGAAATGATCATGGTTGGAAGTGCTAAGTCATCTTGTAACTTTTTTTCTTGGAAAGAATACACCACATCATAATCTGAATCATATTGTTGTATTTCTTTTGGCTTGTAGGAATAGAAAGTAAAGTCTACATATGAATCCCCTGTACCTTCTTATTACTGAAACTAATTTGTTGGTACTAAACTCTATAAAATGAGGTTGAATTGTCTGAAAAAAAAATATTGAACTGAGCTAGGGCTGGACCAAAATAGGGGAACACGAAACCTGCTCTATAGAAGAAAGTTTCTCCTGTTAGGTATATCAGATCTCAATTTTATTGAAAGAATTCATGAACATTGCATGCTATTGTAGGCTTCCATCTTGTTATTGTAAATTCTTCACCCACAACCAATCATGTAAAATTCTATCCATGTGATTAAATGTTATTGGATTCGAACAAGGAGAGAATTTGTTGGATTATTGATCATTGATGGATATCTTTAAACAACGTGATACAACTCATTGTTAATGAAAAGGAGTTTGAAGGTACCATAGTACATTCTGACATGTACTGATATATGGGTTGAAATCGAGTCACCTACAAAATATTTCAATCACGAAACATTGATTAATTCTGAATAATGACAGTGAGGAGGCCTTTCATTAGTGTATGAAAGTACCAAGGTACTATAAAGTATCTCTAATCGTGATCCCAGATAAGGTGTTGAGGTCTATGGGACACGATTTTTTGGAAGGAGGGCCTTAGGGAATCTTGCATCCAACTCGAGAATTAAAAAAAAACAATTTGAAGAACGATAAATGAAAGATTGAACCAACATCATTATGAAAAAATTTATTGTGAATTTTTCCTGCCAGATACCTAGTTTTCAAGCAAAATTCATGTCTATCTAGGCCAGTGACTTGTTTTTCACAACTTGACTTATTTGTATCTTTACTATTTTATTTATTTATTTATTCTTCTACCTTATTATACTCTACTTAAAAAATAAAATGTATTTTCAAGTGTAAGAATACTTCCAATGCATCCATTTATGTAATATCATCCCAAGTGTACTCATATCCACACCAAAATAATGTACCTCAGTCAATACCAGGATATGAGAGGTCATCTTCTCAATTGAATATGATTTCAAGAAATGTTAAAATTGGAGTGGTACTACCAACTAGTGATTACTTGGAACCAAGATTCAATGTAGTCCTTTTTCCCATGGCTCTCTTGAATGTTTTCCTTCTTGATGCAACAAAGTTCCTCTAAAATTTTCCCATTGCACTCCTGAATGCACAAAGGATACAATGATAGGCATGCGAGAAATTCCTCAATCGTAAGCTCCAATGTCTACTCTCCATTGATTGTTGTTCATGGCTCCTTGATCTCCTCTGTATGTTTGCAAGGATGAATAAAAATAAATTCCATTTCTTCTTCTTGTAGATATTGCTCATGGATCCTTTTCTCTTATATTACCTCCTTGAATGCAGATATGTATTTGATTGTTGCTCTGATATTGGTACAAGGATTTGAGAAATTTCTTGGAGTAACATATCCTCCTTTGCTCAAAAACTCTTTAGCATCTTCAAATTCTCCTTGTTGGTAAATATTTCCTATTTATATATGGATGGAGGTTCTTTCAACACCTTTAGTTAGAAAAATTGTCTAAGAAATCTACCCTTACTACTGAAGATATTAATGGAATTAACTGTATAAATGAAACACACTACACTCAAAGAAAACTTAATTTATATTGGAAATGACCATGTGATTGAAAACCTCATGCTAGTAAGGCCCTGTCATCACCAAGTTATCATTTGAGATAAGTTAGTTTTTGTTTTCCATGAATCACTACTCTTGTTTTTAGAAAACTAAAATAAAACACACTTACATCAAGGAAACATGTTGTACCAACATGAGGAGGTCACAAAGAAATTTACTAAAGTAAATGTGCAAGTTCTTACCTCTTGTCTTATTGTTTCTCCTACTCCAAGTCGTAAATGTTGGAAAAAAAAATATCATAAACAAAAAGATAAAAATGAAAGAACCAAACTACCAATTATCTAATCATTTTAGCATTTCCCGTTAACGATGCCAAAAATGTCAAGCAATTTATATACTAAATTTTGTTACATAATTATCAATATGAGATTCATAAATTAATGAGATGCAAACACACTATGTGCAGGATCAGAGCCTAATCTAAATAATGAATTTAGAAATCTTCAAACCACTAGTAAACTAAGAGTCGAATCAGACAAAATATATACTATCTAAGCAAATGCAAGAGGAAATCGATCATTATAATCTACTAGAATTGCAGTTTTATAAATCCTCACATTACAATATTTCACTTTATAGTGTTCATGTAATTAATTGATGTTCAATTCGGTGGATAAAGACGGAAGTGGATGTTTTTACCACTACAAATTACACAAATGAAAATCAACTAACTATCTAACAACAAAAGAGTACATTTTTCACTTGAATTAGAATCTACAGAAATTATAGATTTATAAAATGTTATTGTCTGTCATGCTTGATGAGTGTTTATGCCACAGTCTATTTAATTTATTGAATAACAATTTAAGTGGATGCTCATGTGGATAAAATCATCACATGTGTATTAATTAAAACTATCAATGGAATCACACTGAATCAAATATTGCATGACAAGAAAATAAAAGAAATAAAAATTGAATGCTAAATGTTAGACACTAAACTATTAATACAACACATACCCAGTTCAAAGGGCCCTCTTGGCTGGGATACACTACAGTAAAGCCACGACAACTTAACTCACAAAATACATCAACAAGATCTTTATATTATCATCAAAGCGTTTAGATAGGTAATTACAGGGAACCATTTGTGATTCCTTGCTATGATATGCTCTCCAATCCCCTTGTTTCCTTTTATAATAGTTTCAATATAAAAGAGAGAGTGTTCTAGAATCACTCGATCCCTTAACTTGTGTATATTGAACTGTTACATGCTTAAATATATATGCATATCTAGGGTGGATGGATTGACCACTAGGATAGATAGGATCAATGGAAAAAATGGTTATTGATTTTCTCTTTGATATATTTCATGACATGGAGCACAAAATCTAAATATTGTGCTCATATACTTTCTTCTAGCTAATGTTGACTATATCTTTGACCATGAGCTTTTGAACCTTGTGATGAGGTAGAGGTTGACTAAATGGAAAAAAAACCATCTTGATGTCCTTCTAAAAAAACCCATATGACCAATTTGATCTTAGAACAATACCCATATGTAAATCGATGAATTATTACTGGAATTCTGAGAATGGTAGGCCGCTACAAGAAATCTGGTAACAATTGGTCATTTGGAAACAACTAGCTTGTTACCAGAAATCTAGAACCTATCACAAAATTGCTGCAAATTTCGATAACCATTAAGTAACAATAAAGTATATTCTAAACATCCATCAAAACATGGGAATTTGCTACAAAGCATCAATTAATTACTTGATGGAGCTATTAGAGTGTATACCTTGCAAAGGTGGATAAATGTGATGATATAGGTTGTAAAAAGGTGAAAATGAAGGGATGATATGGGTGCAAAAGGTTCATCTAGCATTGTAAAATATGTCAAACCCAAGGATCAACAATTACACTCAGGAATTGGTACCCTCTTCATAGGATTGATGATTTGTTAGACTAATTGTAGCATGACAAGTAATTCACCAAGTTGAATCTCAAATCAAAATACCACTAGGTACATTTGAAAGAAGAAGACACAAGGGAGACCACCTTCAAGACAAGGTAGGGTTTGTATGAATGGTTGTTCATGCCATTTGGTATATGTAATGCTCCAACTACATTTATGAGATTAATGAATGATGTATTGCACCCATATTTAGATTAATTTGTTACAATGTATTTAGATGATATATTGATTTATAGCTCTACCTAGGAGGGACACATCTCACATCTCAAGCAACTGTTAGACTCTGAAAAAGAACCAGCTATTGGATAACCTCAAGAAATGTGAGTTTGCTTAATAATCATTGGTGTATTTGGGGTATGTGATTGGTGGAGGGGAGATCAATATAGAGCTCTCAAATATGGAGGCCATAATGAAATGGTCAATCCCTACTAATTTCACTAAAGTTAGGATCTTTTTTGGGGTATCACAATACCTACATAAGTTCATAGCATTTTTTCCAGTGGTAGCTTCACCACTCCATGCCATAACATACAATGGTAAGAGTTTATAGTGGAGAAATAATTACCAGAAAGATTTCAATGAGCTAGAAAAAATATCATTCAAGCACCAGTTCTCTCATTTCCTAACTTGCAGAAGCCCTTCAAAGTCAATATAGATGCAATTAGGTATATTATGGGTGTCATTTTGATGCAAGGAGGTAAGCTAGTGTGCTCGCATTCTAAAATGTTTCATGGGGGAGTCTTAAATTACCCTACTGTTGGGTGCATGCCAGTTTTGAGGGAAAAACACAACGTGGGAGTTAGATGCACATGCAGAAGAAGAAACACGTGTAAGGAAGACATGCATGCAAGAAAAGAAGCATGTGTGAAAAAAACGTGCATGCAGAAGAGGAAGGCATGCAAGGCACACATGGAAGAAGACCTAGCCATGATAGGGT
>JZKD02S2046554.1:31697-54109 GCA_000966675.3 Picea glauca | reverse complement strand
TGATTAAATCACCATGAACATGTGTGCTAATGAGGGTGCACTTTAAGTGTTGTACCATGTAAATAAAATATGTTCTCCCTAACAAAACCCCACCATGGTAACAACAAAACATAAAGCCCAAAGAAAGGTGCACCACCAATAAGGGATTATTACAAAAAAAAAAACATCATCCAACCTTAGGAAAAGGTTAGATCACCATCAAATTACATGTAGTACCCCCCTCCTCTAACTTAAACTTATGAGGGTACCAACATAATCAAACACATTTCCTCGTGATGTTTAGCAAATGTTACATCATTAAGTTATATCACCCGGGAAAATCCCACAAAGGAAACATGAATCATTCCACCATAGAAACATCATAAGAGAAGGGGACATAAAGAAGTGTTAACCCATCCAATCATCAAGTATGTTCCACGTCACACATCCAACACATGAGGACCATGTGCAACAACCCCTCCTAGTGACACCAACATCTTACATCAACCCACCAAGTCACTAGGAAACATCACCAACAATGTCATGAAACATCTACCTCCTACCACCATCATCATATAACCCACTTTTGGGGGGCTAGAACCATCATCCNGGAAAGTAGTTATCTTGTTATTGATCTCAATCCAGCTACATCCAGGCTCCTTCTTTACATTCCTTTCTTTCATTAATTTTCGTACTTTCTCAATGCCATCCCACCTGCCAACTGCCGCATATATGTTTGACAATTGAACATAATGTGCAGGAATTTTTGGTTCCAACTCAATAAGGCATTCTGCAACATGTTCTCCAATCTTTATATTATTATGAACCTTACAGGCACCAAGCAAAGACCCCAAGACGACAGCATTAGGTTTTATGGGCATTTTGTCAATAAATTCTTTGGCTTCATCCAGACGGCCAGCACGACCAAGAAGGTCAACCATACAGCAATAGTGATCCATTGTATGTGTGATGCCATAGTCTTGAATCATAGAGTCAAAGTATCGCCAGCCATCATCCACTAGGCCAGCATGACAGCATGCAGACAGAACGCCAATAAAAGTTACATAATTTGGCTTTTGACCTGACTGCTGCATTAGTTCAAAGAACTGAAGAGCCACTTTTCCTTGGCCATGCATGGCATAACCTACAATCATTGCATTCCACGAGACTGTATTTCGTCTAGACATTTTATCAAAAGTTTTCTGTGCATCCATTATGCTCCCACACTTGGCATACATGTCAACAAGGGCACTTCCCATAAAAATGTTAGACTGCAACCCACTTCTAATGATGACTTCATGCACCTGCTTCCCGTCTCCCAAAGCTGCCAAGTTAGAGCATGCTGAGAGAACACTAGCAAATGTATCGCAGTTTGGCTTCATTCCTGTGAGTTGCATTTGCCGAAACAGCTTTAGGCTCTTATCAAAATGCTCATTCTGTGCATACCCTGCAATCATTGCATTCCACGAGACCAAATTATACTCGGGCATTGCTAGAAAAATCTTCAGGGCCTCTTCCACAAACCCATTCTGTGCAAAGCCAGCAATCATTGAAGTCCATGAGACCACATCTCGCTCAGGCATTTCCTGAAAAAGCTCCTGGGCTTTATCAATAAACCCATTCTGTGCATACCCTGTAATCATCGCATTCCATGAGACCACATTTCGTGTAGGCATTTCGTTAAACAATTTGCACGCATCCTCTACACTATTACATTTTACATACATATCGACAAGGGCACTCCCAACAAAAACATTAGAGATAAATCCTCTTTTAATTACCTCCTGATGGATCTCTTTGCCGTGCTCCAGAGAACCCAAGTTGGCGCAAGCTGGGAGAACAACAACATAGGTGAACTGGCTCGGTTGGACCTCAAACCGTTGCATCTGGTAAAGCAATCTCAAGGCCTCCTCCCCTTGCCCGTTCCTGGCATAAGCTGAAATCATCACTGTCCATAGCACAGCATTTCGTTCAAGTATTTTGTCAAACACATTGCGTGCAGCCTCTATGTCTCCACATTTGACATACATATCCACAAGGGCACTTCCCACAAATACATTACATTCAAACCCATTTCTAGCGATGTCCTGGTGAACCTCCTTGCCTACTTCCAGAGCTGCCAAGTTCGCACAAGCTGGCAGAACGCTCGCAAATGCAAAGTGATCAATCGCAATCCTTGTTCGTCGCATTTTGTAAAACAAATCCAGAGCCTCCTCGTCATGTCTAAGCCTGGCACAAGCTGCAATCATCACAGTCCAAGATACCACATTTCGTTCCGGCATTTCTTCAAACGCTTTGCGAGCATACTCGATATCCCCGGACTTAGCATACATGATGACAACCTTGGTTTCTAAAAACATGTCATGGGTTTTAGATGCTGTCTGAATGATGTGGGCATGGACTAGTTTGCCATATATCACCGTTTTCTTGTTGGCGCAACCATGCAAGAGGAATGCGTAAGTAGAAAACTCCGCTGTAACACCTCGTCGATCCATGCCATGTAGAATGTCCAGCGCTTCTTTCATTCGGCCCTGGTCACACAGCACACTCACATCTTTGTCTCTGTCAATGCCAACGCCATTACCAAGACCTTCTTCTGCTCTCAGAGCACTGGTATTATTAGCACGCATAGATCTAGTGTTATTTTTACTGAATAAACTTCTACTTTTCGTTTTGAGGATATTTTTGGTACCATGATGTTGAATGACAGGTAGAAGTAACAACACCATCCTTTTAATCTGACTACAGATTGGTGTGTGGTACCATGGCAACCGTTCAGCGATTAGATGGCACTACAAAGATTGCAATTTCAGATATCCTCTGGTTTGAATCGTTTTCATGGCATTGCATTTTCATAATCGAACTTTTACGGGTTTAGATTTTTTTATGCGGAGAAAAGTGTTTAAAACTTTACGATCTCTTTGTATGTATAGAAAAATATTGTCAATATTGTCTATAGGTTTAATTTAAATGTTTTTCTTTATGTTAATTTTTTTTAATGTAAGCGTGGAGAGGAAATTACTAATATTAAAATGTAATAGAATGGTCACTTCATTGTATTAATTAATATATTTTAATTTTAATAGTTTAAAATTTATTTATCTATTAAACTCTCCAATTTAATAGCACTTTGTCTTCATAATTTTTTTTAAATCTAAAATTAACAAACTTCTATGTAAATGTAAATTAAATACTATTTAATTAAATAGTAGTAAAAATATTGAAAATCATGTTTTTCTTTTTAATTTATTAGCAATGGTGAACAACAAATTTCAGCGTGTGTATCATATTAAAACACATACACCAATTCTTTTAATCCTTTTAGTGAGTGTAAAGATAGTAGATATTATCTTTATCCAACTTAAACTAACAATTTTACAACATTTAAGTAATATTTAAAATATATAATTATATCATAAGACATTTTTTAATTATGAAGTTTATGTCCACGATGGAACATTTGCTTCACGTCAATAAGCATGGGATGACCCCTTGCCAACTTTGTGTTTTATTTGGTTCATATAACAATTGCAAAAGAAAATGAAAGAATTAATATTGTAGTTATTTTTTTTGGTGTCTACATTGTCATAGTGAGGAGAGCAAATGGTCCTTATCAAGTTCATAGGTTTACTTAATTATAGATGGAGTTTGATAGATGGCTCTCTGATTCGAATCTTTGCAACAGTTTATGTTCGTCATCCTTCAGCGATATGGGTGGCTCAGCACTTCTGGGCGTATTTTGATAGACAGGGGAGACAGTTTTCTATTTGTATGGTGAACAATTTTAAATTGTTTGACTGGTTCTCGATTTGCTACAGCTGTAGCATTAGAATGTAAAAGAATTTATACTTAATATAAATTTGAGTGAATTTTTTACATGGAAAAAAAGTTCATAGGTTTACTTAATTAAATGGTTCAATTAGGCATTTCTTTATTGAAATGCTAGTGCTTTCAGTTATCAAACAATTGTTGTATTCTGGGGTTTATGAGTTTGATTGAAATGCAACTAATATGTAATACAAAAATGCAATATGAAATGCAACTAACTAAATCCTAGCTAGGTGGGGTGACAAAGTTTGTCCGTGCAATTGATAACATCAAGAAAAATCTGGTTTGCTATTAGAATGGAACCTAAATAAGATACTCTCAACCTTATCTTAAAGTGGAATGGACTTATTGCTAAGAACACTTCCACATCACACAACTAAATAGTAACCAGGTTGACATAAAACATGATTAGGCATACAACAATAGGGGGAATAGTCTACGACCTAAAGCATACATAATCAAATATTTTGAGCAACCGAGAAAAGTCTCCAATCACCAAGAATCCATTAGTTTCATATTAGACATTGACAAGTATAAGATAAGTTAGAAAAAAAATCATAACACAAGAAGAGTCACATAGGCCATCATGTCCACACCCACAAGCACCAAGAGAAATGAACAAGGAGAGAAGAGTCTCAACACCAAACACAATGCTACAAGAGTATTGTAACTCTAGCTAACAATGGCCTATTTATTAACATATGAAGATAACTTACAACGCTAGAAAAAAAACCACTCTTTCTTGAAAGAAAATAGTTATATTTATAAGTTTTTACTTTTGTGGCCCTCAACCTTCTGACTAACTCTTCATTTTCCCTAAATGGGCCTTCATCTTCTAAGACATTTAAACTTTTAGTCAGATTGCAATTGAACTGAAAACAACCTAGATCTATATGAGCTCTAGATATATCATGTACCCAAAGGGATCAAATGCCTAGAGGTGCAAACTTTTTGTAAAGTGAAAATTGCACAAGGGAAGGTTTGCACCTTGAGGGATTTGGTCCCTCTCATCATGCAATAGATTCAAAGTTAAGATGGATCTAGGTTGGTTGCAGTCGTAGGTGGCCATGTTAATTTTATTCTATAAATTAGAATATATAATTACCCCTTTAAATTTACTAAATATCATTTATTTTTTGAACATTAATGAGGATAAATAATAATGAAGTAACAATCACCACAAGGAAAACACCTTCTAGCAAAGGTTTTTAGTGTTGCAAGATTGGGAAAAAATTTCAAAAAAACATCTGCTATAACCTTGCAATTATAGCAGAGGTTTTTGCAAAGGTTTTTAGTGTTACAAGATTGAACAAAATTATCAAAAATACCTCCGCTAAAACCTTTGTTATTGGTAGTAGAGTTTTTTTTTTTTAATTTTGACCAATTTTGTAACACTAAAAATATCTATAATTAGTAGTGGGTTTTAATGGATTTTCATTGTAACTAAAAATTTTGAGTGGTTAGAGTTTTTAATGGAGGTTTTTTTGTCAGTGCATTTAAACATTATGGCACACTAATGTGTAACTATTTAATATGCACCAATGCATGTCGTACATTATAAAGCACTGATGCTCTAAGCACATAGGAGCATTGGTGATCTAAGGCCATTTTGAGCATCAATGCTTCAAGACCAAAGTGGAGCACTGATGTGCCCATGCCTAAAAGAGGAGCACCAGTGCACTCGTAGCTTATAGGAGTGCTAGTGCACCTGGAACAAAGTGAAGCACCAATGTCATTTCTCTAGGATCAAAGAGGAGCATTAGTACCCAATGATAAAATCTAACACCAATGATATCAAATAATAAATCAATTATTAATTTATTAGGAAAAATTTATTTACACTTAATAATTCATTAATATTTTTAGTGATTTTTACAACTTGGTTGTTTTGTATTTAATAATTTTTACGATTGAATTTAATAAATACATGATTATTGCATTGAGAATAGAGAGGTGCTTTATGGCCCGATATGACATAGATGTTGTCATGTACATATGTATATATGTGACAACATCTTAAATTAGCATAGATCCATCTTAAGCATGGATATATCAAGTCCTAGGAGGATCAAATTTCTTGAGGTGTAAGTTTTTTTATCATTTAATTCCATGTCATGTACTAATTCCTTCATATTAAATGATAAAAAAATTCACATCTCAAGAAATTTGATTCCTCTTGATGCTTGATAGATTTGATTTTAAAATGGATCTTTACACTGAGAGTATCAAGGTGCTCTATAGCCCAATATGGCATAGATGTTGTCATGTACATATGTATGTATCTAACAACATCTCTAAAAATAGCATATATTCATTTTAAACCCAAATCTATCAAGCACTGAGAGGGATCAAATTTCTTGAGGTGTAATTTTTTAATCATTTAATATAAAGGAATTAATACATGACATGGAATTAAATGATAAAAAAATTTACACCTCAAGAAAATTGATCCCTCTCAACACTTGATAGATTTGAGTTTAAGATGGATCTATGTTGGTTAAAGTGAAGTGATAGCATGATTTTTATTTTAAATATTCCAAGTATTAGTTGTTACCCTTTTATATTAATGAATATCTTATTTATAGTTAAAAAAATGAAAATACTTGTAAAATATTAAACAAAAATTATATTTTTTTATTATTTGAAATAAAAAATTACAGTTAGAAGCATATGAAATGCGACATTAGAAATAAATAGAAGAATAATATTATGAAAATGTACAATAACTAATATTAAAATGTTAAGAATTATGATATAGTAATGGTAGCTAAACCACCCATACAAAACCACAGTGACTTTCAAACCAATCAAGACACTTAATGAGTGGATCCCTTGTAATTACAAAACCACTCATTTGTTACATGACAAATGTTTGATGAAAACTCTCCAAAACCATTCATCCACTAGATGTAATATTCCCAAAGTGGAGAATCAATGCTCTCAAATCAAAGAAGAGCCCTAGTAGCTTTAGTGCTCCAAGACTAAATTGGAGCTCTAGTGCTCCTAGACAAAAGGGGAGGGTTGGTGCTCTAAGAACACTAGGAAGAACATTGTGTAGGTCGAAGAAACTCACGAACTTGCAAATAAAGGGAGGTGAAAACCTCTTCGAACATGCACTCATGCTGTAAAAATGTGTACCCCTTTCTTAGTCAATTTTTCCCTTCATTTGCTCACCATATTTGTTGATGTAAAACCCTAAAATAAATCCACCATTAACATTCAAATAAAGGGAAAACCCTCAAACCAATTTAAAAACAAAAACAAAAAAACTAGCAAAACTAGCTAATAAATAAGGAACAATATTGAGAAATAAAAAAAAAATAGAAATAAAATCAACAATGGGGATATGAATCCATATTGCACAAAAATGAACCCCTTTCTTGGTTGAACTTGCCTCTCATTTTCTAGCCATATATGCTGATGTAAAATCCTAAAATAAATCTACCATTAACTTGCAAAATAGAGGCAAAAGCCTCAAACCAAAGAAAACAAATAGCAAAACTAGCTAAGAAATTAGGAACAATGGTGAGAAATGGAAAAAGTAGAAACAAAATCAATAACAAGAAGAAATAAAATAATATGTCAAATAGGTCTAGCGCGGGTGGTTGAGAGGAATGATTGTTAGCCTCCCCACCTAGGTTCAATTTTTCTAAGTGACATGGTGAGCTCATAATGAGTATATTGTTATAATGGCTTTGAGCCCTACTATTTATCAGCCTTGTTCTATGAACTAGGGTTTACCCTAGGTACCATCCTTGAAATGAGAGGAAGTACTTGGGGGTTTTCCCCAGGCAGGGTAACCTGGAAAAAAATGAAATAATGAAGACAAAAAAAGGGTACTTGGTTGCAATACTCTTTATTTTTCCTTGCATTCATAGTTATTTGTATTGCCTCTTCTTGTAGACCATCTCCTCTTCCCTTCTCTCATGTGAAATAAAGAAATGAAACAAACCCTCACTTATACTATTTTTAAGAGTCATATTTAGGTTTTTCTCATCTTTTTTAACAATTAAAAAAAATATAAATTATTGTTTGATACTTCAGCGTATTAGGAGCACTGGTGCATCCATACATAAAGAGGAGAATCGATGTTCCCACACCTTAAAGAGGAACACCAATTCACCCATACCAAAGAGGAGCACCAATACTCTAAGATCACTTGGAAAAACACTACATTGCATAGAGAAACCTTGTGAACCTGAAAATAAAGGTAGGTGAAAACCCTTATGGATATGTATCCATGCTACACAAAAAAGTACCATTTTCTTTGTCATACTTGCCCCTCATTTGCCAGCCATATATGTTGATATAAACCCCTAAAATAAATCCACCATTAACCTACAAAATAAAGGAAAACCCCTCAAATTGGTAAAAAAATAGAAAAACTAGCTAAGAAATTCAGAACAATAGTGAGAAATAGAAACAAATAGAAAGAAAATAAATAATGGAAAGAAATGAAATAATGAAGAGGGGAAAAAAGGGCAACTTGGTTGTAATACTCTTTGTCTTTCCTTTCATCCATGGCTATGTGTATTGCATTCTCTTGTAGAAGCACCTCCTCTTCATCTTTTCTTTTGTAGAACTACATGAAATGAAGAAATGAAACAAAACCCTCTTTTTTTCCTCTTTTTAAAACTTGTCTTTAGTTTTTTCCCACATCTTTCAATAAATTAAAAGAAATGTGAATTAATGTTAGGTACTTTAATGTATTAGGAGCATTGGTGAACCCATACCTAAAGACGAGAACTAATGCACTTATGCCTTATAGGAGCACCGATGCGCTCATATCTTAAAGAGGAGCATCGATGCACCCCACACCTTATAGGAGCATTAGCACATCAATACAAAGATCAAGCATTGGTGTGTTTTGAGCTATTGACACTATGGTGCAAATGGGTCATGGAGCACTAGTGATCCTAAAGAAATGTGGAGCACTAGTGTGCTATGATCAAAGATGATCCAGGTGGATATCAATGGCCACCCACCTATTCCAACTGGCTCAAAACAGTTTTCTGGCAACTTACTATTTTTAGCAGTTTTTAGTTTCTAAACTTCAAGGGCCATTTTGAGGGCCTAAATGAAGTTTTTTAGGGATCAATCACCTCAATCATATCCATAGGATTTGATTGATCCTCCAAAATGAATCTCCTTGATGATGCCTTTCCAACGAGCTATCGTGCACCTCAAATGGAGATCGTATGCCAAAGTTACACCCCTGGGAAGTTGATACACCATACTACCCAAAACGAGGTCCAGAAAACTGTTGGATTTTCATCTTCCGAGGTTAGGGTTTTGGATTTTATTTATGATAAAAAGGCCTTTGGAGCCTCATTGTAAAATCATCTTCTAGCGAATGTGAGTAGCCATCACATCTCTTCTCGGAGATAAGTTGCCACCATTCTAGCAAGTCTTTCACTCTGTATTTTTACAGTCTAGTACATTTCACTCAATAATAGAAATTGTGTATTATTGTATMTTTGTTTTTATGGTTATATTTATGATATATCTATGTTATATTATTGGCTCTCTTGCAATATCTCTGTGTATTTATGTGTTATATCTCTGCTCTCATTTTGTGCCGAAAATAATCCRGATCAAAAGAGGAGCACTGATGTATTCTAGGGTTGTTGACACTTTGGTTCATATCGATATAGAAGCACTAGTGCACCTAGACTAGTGTTGATCAATGATGAATCTTAACCAAAGTAAAGCATTGATGTATTGTTGGCATGTTGTTTCTCTAGTGCACTTGTTTCCATGGAGCATTGGTGTTGCTCATATTAAAGCACACAGGTGTGTTTAGGCACACCAATAGAAAAACATCCGCTAAAACCATCAATCACTTACCTCTATTATCAACCTCCGTTATAAATAGAGAAGGGGATTATTTATTTTTTATTTTTTGGGGGGTGGGGGGTTCCACAAAAACCTTTGCTAAAATTTGTTTTCCTTGTAGTGCATGTTCATTGATGGGGATGATGAATAATAAAAAATTGATATGATAAAGATATTGAATAACATATATATCACTTAGTGATCAATCTCAATCTTTCTTTTTCAATTATTTTCTTAAGCACATTGGCCCATTTCCATCTTTACATATCAATAATATGAAAATGAAAGTTTAAATTGTAGACCACTCCAACCTTTAATTCAAGATATTGCAATAAAGGTGAAACCTTGCAACTATTTATTTCCAGTATGTATAGTTTCTATGTCCAATGTTAATCCAATTGACTTATGGATTGTTAATAACTATGACTAAAATAAACAAAATTGCATGCTCTTTGTTCTCATTCTCTTCATCTATGTAAGGCATTTGGAATTTCTCTTAGCCTTCTTGTCTATAGAAAATTAATTATATAGCAAATTGTAATCAACACCTCATATGTATCTTAATATTTTAACCACAAAACATGGAATATGATCGTTTTAATTTGCAAATAAAAATATTATCATTGCTAACAAAACAAAGAGATGTATTTTCCTTTGATAACATAGAACATATTTCACAATATTATAAAATGTATTTTAATATTGTTTTGTTGTCTATATTTTTTGAAGTCACTTTGCCTCACAATTTGCATTTTCTTAGTGTTGAAATAAATGTATCAAAGTCAATCATTTTGCATTATATCATTACTAAAATTAATGTAACTTATTATTTTTCCCTACATCATTATTAAAATCAATTTAAATAAACAATATCTTTTTTCAAACTCTTAATAGAATTTAAAAAAACTATTAAAGATTTCATTAAAATTCTAAATACACTTTGGACTTGATATTTTCAATTCCTAATACTCCTAGGATTTCATAATTACAATTATCAATGCCATGATCAGAAATCCTAAAGTCCTTAGTATATCACAATTATACTTCTCAATGTTCTAAAATTTTTATACTCACGATTCCCAATGTAATAATGAATTACAAGACTAATAGGTTTTCACATGGGTTATTTCTAATCCTTCTTGATGTTTAATAGACTGAGAGTTAAGATGGTATCATTTATCTCTAAATAATTAATAATTTTTTTGATGTTTTCTTTGCAATTAGCAAATAAAATATACAATGAAATGCATCACAAATTTCTTCAAGCAATTCAATTCTAAATGTCAAAGGATAATTGTTTCTTAGCAATGTAAACCAAAATTGTACAATGGAAATTGTAAGTTTTAAGAACTATTCAATGTTGGGTTGTTATATTCTTTGCGGTGAAAGTTTAAGGTCGAAGTGATCGACCAGGAAATTCGAAGTTGAAGTGATCGGTGACAAGTCAAGAGGTCAACCGAAAATAGGTCATCATGACGTAATGTGGCATCCAACTGAAGACCAAATGGAGGTCGATTGGTAATCCGACTAGTAGTTGACTGTAACGGAATCCTGAGATTCGTGGGATTTGTAGCCAACGATCTGTGTGGATCTATAACCATTTTTGGGCATCATTCTTTAGGGTTTTTCCTACTGTAAATCCTATAAATAATGTGTGTTGTAATTGAATTAAGTTAGATGTTGAAGTTGATCTTCATGCTAATCTTTAGCGGTAGGTTATTGGTCATGTATATCTAAGTCGAATTGGCTATAAGGTTGTTCTTGTGTAAAGCAAGAGGGTATGATGTCGATTGTTTTTTAGGTGTACACCAAGGTTAGACATGTAACCTTTTTATTCTAAATGATTAATACAACAAGAGAGAAAGATGCTCAAGGAATTTTGGTTTCCCCATTTGAGTTTCTAGGTTAAAATCTTTGTGTACTGTGTGATTTCTTTGTCATTTACTTTCTTGTTTAAATTTGTCTTCTTCTCTTCTACTAGGTTTGGCATGGAAGCATATTTCCTAACACATGGTATCAGAGCTTGGTTTGACAATCTTGGATCTGAGCTAAACCTTAGGTCTAGTAAGAGTCATAAGTCAGAGATATTTAAAGTTGTTCTTGAAAGAATGGAAAGTAGTTCGAGGATAGAGATTGAAGAACTCAATGGAAAAAATTTTGATCTTTGGAAGCTTAAAATTAATATCTCTTTGTATATGGAGAAAAATGGGTAGTAGTCTGTCCAAGTACAATTTCGACAGGTATGTCAAGGGAATAATGTTAGAAACTCAAAAGAAGGGAAATGCATATGATTCGACTGTGTCTTGTAGATTAGGTGTTTTTGAATGTCTCGGGTGGATATTCGACTAAGAAACTATGGAATAAGTTGGGAATCATGTACCAGTCGAAATACCTGGTGAATAAGTTGCTCCTTAGAAAGAAACAATATCTTATGAGGATGAGTGATGGTAGTTTGATAACTAAGCATTTGAATGAATTAAATACTATAATATGTCAGTCATCGTCTGTAGATATTAAAATCACCAAGGAGGATAAATGTATTATCCTATTATGTTCTTTGCCAGACTCCTGGAATAACTTAGTCATGGCTATAGGGAGTAATTCGACCACATTAGAACTAGAAGATGTGGTTTCATCTCTATTGTCAAAAGAAATGAAATAGAAGAACATGGAAGGATCGACCAAAGATGATTTAATTGTAAGAGTTCGACCAGTTGACAGAGATAAATGTAAATTCTCTAGTAGAAATTTAAGTCAAAGGGTAGATCTAAATCCTTGATTCATTCGACAAGAAGATGTTGGAAATGTGGTAAATTTGGGTATCATAAAAAGGACTGCAAGTTGAAGGCAATGTAAGTCAGTATAGATCCGATGAGAAACAATCGATTGAGAGAAAGACTACTTCAGATAAAGGAGGAGATGTGTATCTGGTGTTGACCAATACACAATCAGATCAAGATGTTTGGTTGATCGACTCAGGAGAATTCTATAATATGACACCTCACAGAGAATGGTTATGTGAATATGAGAGATATGAAGGAGAATATGTGTTCTTGGGGGATGAATCAACAACCAAAATTGTTGGATGAGGAAGATTCCAACTGATATTGCAGGATGGGAGGAGTAGAACCCTTCTAGGTGTGCTACATATTCCAAGTTTGGAAGAAACCTAATATATGTGAGCAATATGAGTGATGCAAGAGTGCACACTCTATTTCAGAAGGATATGTGCAAAATGGTTAGGGTGTGATGGTCTTAATGAAAGGAGTTTGGATTGGAACCCTATACAAGTTGTTATGGAATTTTGAGTCGACTCGATGCAACAACATTGTTGTTCTTGAAGTTGAATCGACTCATCTCGGGCTAAGCCGATTCAAATCGACTCAACAAGTTCTCATCAAGTCGACCTGACCATGTTATGGCATGAGAGGATGTGACACATTGGAGAAAAGGGACTTCTAGATATGCATAACAAAGGTATGTTCGAAAGTTTTCCTAAATTTAATTTAGAAGTTGATTTTTGTGAAAATTTCATATATGGGAAACCAAACCGGGTTAGTTTTCCATATGGAGTGACAAGGGAAAAGGGGGTTCTAGAATTGGTTCATAGTGATGTGCTCAGGCCTATAACAATCCCTTCACTTGGTGGATCCTTGTATTATGTCTCCTTCATAGATGATTTTTCTAGGAAGATGTGGATATATTTCCTAAGGAAGAAATCAAAGGTTTTTGAGAAATTCAAAGAGTTTAAATCTCTTGTGGAAAACTAGACATATAAGAAGATAAAGGTGTTGAGAACTAACAATGCTGGTGAATTACGTGAAAAGTATTTTGATTAATTCTCCAAGTAGTGTGGAATAGCATGTCGAAACACCACACCATATACCCCATAAAAAAATGGAGTTGTTGAGAGAATGAACAAAACATTGATGGACAAGGAAAGGAGCATGCTCAGTGGTGTTGGGATCACACGAATTATGGGAAGAAGTAGTCAACACTGCAAAATATCTAGTGAATATGTCTCCTTCATCAACACTGGTCGACACGACTCCACATGAGGTATGGTTTGGAAAGAATCCTTCACTTTCACATCTCAAAGTATTTGGTTGTGATGCATTTGTGCATGTTCCCAAGGAAAAGAGGAGAAAGTTGGAAAAGAAGGAAGTTAAGTGTATTTTCATTAGATACAAAGAAAGAATGAAGTGATGTAGGATCTGGGAATCTTCATCTAGGAGAACAATGTACTGTCCATATTTGGTCTTTAGAGAAGTTAGAGGTAAGACCAAGTCTGAAGTGGTTCAAACATAAAAAAAAAACCTAGAGAAGGTGAGATTTAAACTAAGGAACGAAGAAGATGATTTATATGAGTCGATTGAATTAGACAAAGAGGTGTAACAACCAACCCTAGTGGTAAGGAGGTATGAATGAGTAATAAAACTAGTTGAAACGTACAATCTACCAGATTTCCATTCTGTATTTCAAATTGGTCATGGAGGTAGTCTCTAGAAGGATGCCATGGTCAAAGAGATGGAATCCTTGCACAAAAATGAGACATGGGATTTGTTCAAATTACCTTGTGGAAGAAATCCCAACGAAAACAAGTGGGTGTTCAAGAAAAATATGAACTCCACAGGTCAAGTCGATAAATTCAAATCTCAACCATTATCGAAAGGATATTCCCAAGTTGAAGGAGTCAACTTCAGTGAGATTTTTTCCCCTGTTGAAAAATCAACTTCCATTAGAGTACCAATATATCTAGCTACAACATTTGACCTCAAAATAGAATGAATGAATGTGAAGACAATTTTCCTACATGGGAACCTGGAAGAAGAAATCTACATGAAATAGCCTGAAGGATTTGTAGTAAAGGGCAAGAAAGAGATAGTGTGCAAATTAAATAGATCCCTTTGTGGCATAAAGAAATCACCAATGATGTGGTACCAAAAGTTTGAAACATACATCCTTAGTTTGGTATTTTTGAGAAGCAAAGTTGATCACTATGTATATTCCAAGGAAGAAGGTGGGAATTTTATATATGTAGCATTGTATGTCAATGACATGTTGTTGATCAGAAACAACATTGACACAATAAAGGAGGTGAAGAAGCAGTTATCCTCCAAGTTCGACATGAAGGATCTCGGTGCAATGAAATTCATTCTGGGAATGGAGATCAAGAGATATTGGGTAGTCAAAAAGATTTGGTTGAACCAAAGGAAACATATTGAGATAGTTTTGAATCATTTCAACATGCAAGATTGCAAACCTGTAAAGGTGTCAATTCCTATGGGAGAAAGGATCATTGTTGAACATTGTCTAGAGACACATGGAGAAATAAAGGACATGGCACATGTTCCCTATGCAAGTGTTGTTAGTATTCTAATGTATGCGATGGTTTTCACTTGACCAAACATTGCCCATGCAGTGGGAGTGTTGAGAAGATACATGTTGACACCTAGAAAGGTGCACTGAACAATTGTCAAAAGAGTATTCAGGTAGTTGTGTGGCACAAAATATTATACTATATGATACCAAGGGAAAACTGGAGATGACCATGAAGCATATGTACTAGGCTTTGTCGAGACTGACTAGGCTGGAGATCTGGATCAATGAAGGTTGACCAATGGATATGTGTTCAAGATGTTCGATGCAACAATCAGTTGGATGAGTAAGTGATAGGCGATTGTAGCCTTGTCAACAACATAAGTTGAATACATGGCAACCACTCATGGAATAAAATAAGAAGTATGGTTGTAATGGCTATGTTCAGGGATCAGGTTTGAGCAAAGAGATATGAAGATAAATTGTGACAGTCATAGAACAATATTTCTTGCAAAGAACCCAAATTATCATTCCAAGATGAAGTATATTGATGTACAATACCATTTCATGAGAGACATGGTGGAAAGCAACAAGGTGTTGTTGGAGAAAGTAGACACGTTGGAAAACATAGTAGACTCTTTAACCAAGTCTGTGAGTACTATGAAGTTCTCTTGGTGTAGAGAAGCAATGGGATTCACAGGATTTGTAGCCAATGATCTTCGCGGATCTGTAACCATTTTTGGGCACCATTCTTTAGGGGTTTTCCTACTATAAATATTATAAATAATGCATGTTGTAATTGTATTAAGTTAGATGTTGTAGTTGATCTTCGTGCTAATCTTTAGCAGTAGGTTGTTGGTCATGTAGATGTAATTTGAATTGGCTACATGGATGTTATTGTGTAAATAAAGAGGGTATGATGTTGATTGTGTCTCGGGTTTAGACCAAGGTTTCCTGTAACCTTTTATTCTAAATGAATAAGACAATACAAGAGAGAAAGATGTTCAAGGACTATTGGTTTTCCCATTTGAGTTTCCATGGTAAAATATTTGTGTATTGTGTGATTACTTTGACATTTAATTTCTTGTTTAAATCTGTCTTTTTCTCTTCTACTAGGTTTAGCATGGAAGTATATTCCTAACATGCAAGTGAATCAATTCATAAGATTCTTAAGAAAAATAGAAAGAACAACAATGGCATACCCACAATGCATGTATATTTACCTTGAAAACCCTTAACTGAGAAAACTAACCTAACTTAAAGTTGCACATATATCTTATTCATCATGTATTAACTTAGCCATTTACAATACAATATTTAGGTATTTTTCAACATACAAAAACCCGAATCTATTAATCAGGATTATATTACAACCCTAATCCCTTAACTAATATTAAATTAGAATGTGTTGAAAATCATTTTCAAAAAATGCAAAGAAAGGCCAAAAACTAACAAAAAATAGCCTATTGGATTTGCACTTGGCATAGTCCACATGCAAATAATATAACACATCTACAAATTTCTCCCAAACTTTTATTTATTTGCAAAATAGGGGGCCTAAGATTTATAAGGTCACATGTTCAGGGTAACAATGCCCATTGCTTCTTTACACCAAGTTAACTTCTCAATACTAATAAACTTCATTAATGAGCTTGCAACATTATTCAAGGTGTTAACCTTCTCTAACAACACCTTCTTTTCTTCAACCATGTCTTTCACAAGTGGTACTACACATTAGTATGCTTCATCTTAGATTCATAAGTTAAGTTCTTTGCTAGAAATATTTCTTTTTCACTATCACAATCTAACCTTACATCCTGATATACAAACCCAATACCTAAACACAATCTATGCAACCATATAAATTCCTTACTTACATGAGTGGTTTCCATTTATTTAGTTTTTGTTTTTGAAATTGAAACTATAGTTTGTCTCTTGCTCATCCAACTGATTGCTCCACCAAATAGGTTAAACACATAACTACTTGTAGATCTTTGTAATCAAGATCTCTAGCCTAGTATACATCAACAAATCCATGTACATCTATCACTCTTTCTAGTCTAGGTCTTCCTTAGAATCATATTTCATAATCTATAGTACCACACATATACCTAAATACCCTCTTCATAGTTGTCCAATGCTCCTTCTCTAATTTTGACATATATCTTATACTCAAAATTGTCACTACTTGAGCTATGCATAGTTTATCACAAGCCATAACATACTTAAAAATACCAACAACATTGGAATAGGTAATATAGGACATGTCTTCTACCTCTTCTTGTGTCTTGGGACTTTGTTTTGTAGATAAATTTGCACCTACAAATATAGGAACCTTGACCGATTTACATTCCTACATATTAAACCTTTGTAAAATTGTTTCATCATTCTTCCTTTGGTTTAACCAAAGTTTCCTATCTACATGATCTCTTTAAATATTCATTCCCAAACTAAAGTTTTCAACACCATGATCCTTCATGTCAAACTTAGAGGATATTTGATATTGGACCTCCTTGACGATATCCTTGTTGTTTCCAATTAACAACATATCATCAACATACATTACTAAATAAATAAAGTGGTAACCAACCTGCTTGGAATACACATAGTGATCAACATTTCTTCTCACAAATTATAATCCTAGTATGTAAGTATCAAATTTTTGATACCATATTCTTAGGGATTGCTTCATGCCATATATGGATTTTTTCAACTGGCAAACTAGCTCCTTTTTACCCTTCACTGTGAACCCTTCACGCTATTTCACATATATTTATTCTTTCATGTCCCCATCTAGAAGCGATGTCTATTTTAATTTCAAATGTTGCAACAAGAGACAAAATAAATCTAATGGAAGTCAATTTTGCAACAAGAGAGAAAATCTCACCAAATTCAATTCCCTCCACCTAGGAATATCCTTTTGATACTAGGTGTGTTGTACTTTTCTAGTCTACCTTATGCATTGGAATTCTTCTTAAACATCTATTTTCTACCAACATATTTTCTTCCATTAGGAAACTTGACCAATTCACATTCCTCATTTTAGTCCAAGGCCACCATTTATTCAACCATGGCCTTCTTCTAGAGTTTACTCTCCTGAGAATCAACTATCTCTCTAACAGTTCTAGGATCATTAGTAGAAAATAAAACAAATGCATATTGAAAATGAGGTGGACTACACATTTATGTTTACCTTCTTCTTGAACATATATCCTCAATATTGTGGTTTGCAGTTCCTCCTCTTCATCTAACTTATCTTCTTTTGTTTAGTCATATTCTCTATTCTCATGCTCAAACTCTATTTTCTTTAGTTATTCTTCTCATATCATATTAAATCTTGGGAGTGATTTTAACTTCTCTAAATATCAGATCATGACTATAAACTCTGTTCCTTGTTACTGAATTCCAAAGTTTGTAACTTTTTACTCCATCTTTATAACCAACGAAGATACATTTCTCTAATTTATGATCAGACTTGATCCTTTTCTCTTTTGGAACATGCACATAAGAATCACATCTAAAAATCTTGAGATGTACAAGAGATGGTTTCTTACTAGACCATGCCTCATGAGGAGTCTTATCAACCAGTGTTGATGTAGGTGATCAATTGATCAGATAACATGCAATATCTATTGCCTCTTCTTAGAACTTTTTGTTCTATACTTGCACCTATGAGCATACTTCTTTCCTTTTCCATCAACATCTTGTCCATCCTTTATGCAACTCCATTTTGTTGACGTGAGCATGGGGTTGCATTTTTCCATTATGTTCCACACTATTTACAGAATTTCTCAAACTATTTCACATAGAATTCCACTCCATTTTCAATCTTCAACACCTCTATTTTCTTCTCTATTTGGTTTTCTACAAGAGCTTTGATCTCTTTGCATTTTTTGAAAATCTTATATTTCTTCTTCAAGAAATACAACCTTGTTTTCCTAGAAAATTAATCTATAAAAGTGACATAGTACATAGATATTCCTATAGATATGGAAAAAGTATCGTTCCAAACATATCATTGTATATAAGTTCTAATATCCCTTTCACATGAATAAACAATGCTCACATAAATCAAAATATAAAGAAAAATCAAGGATAACTTCAACCATACCTCACAAAGAATGAATTCCCTTCTCTCCAATATGTCCCATTCTCTAATGCTAGAGAATTGTCTTCTCTACAAAAAGAGTAAGAATTCTACGAGTTTCATTCTCAAGAACAATGGTATTGTTTACAACCATCAGTAATAGTGTTTTCCAATAGCTTGTATAGAGTTCCAATCTGAACTTGCCTCAACAACACCATTGCTCCTCAAATCATCTTGAATGTATCCTTTTCAAATAAAGTCTTCACACCTATGTCACTCAACTTACTAATAGATATAAGGTTTTAGGTCAATCTCGGAATATACAAAACATTGAGAAGGGTTTTAACCCTTCCATATTTAAGCAACAACTAGATCCTTCCACATCCTTTGATTTTGGTGATTGAGTTATGTCCTAGGAAGACATTGACTCCAGTATACTTCTCATATTCATGAAACCACTCCTTATGAGGATTTGTGTGAAAAGATTCACCTAAGTCAATTAAACATGCACCATGATCTAAATGTGAATATGATTCCTTATTTTTTGGAAGCCTTCCCTTCTATAGAAGTAGCATCATCAAATCCATTGGTTTTAGCAACATTTTTTAATCTACAATATTTCTTATAATGGCTAGCTTTACCGCATTTCCAACATTTCTTATATATTGTCATAGAGAGTTATAACTACCTATAGATTTAGATCTTCTTCCCCAAGACTTATTTTTATTTCTATCTGTAGGGTGACCTCTCACAAATAAGGTAACCTTGGTACGATAGTCCATTGTTTTCCACCACATCTATTTTGATCACAAGGATAAAACCATGTCATCATCAAGATTTAATTTCATTGTATTACTCATAATAGCTACAAATAGGCTATCCCATGAATATGAAAAAGAACAAAATATAATAATGTACTTATCTTATTTGAATTTTTTTATATCAATAGATAAAATTGACTTGCAATGATGTTCAATTCTTTGAGATTCTCTATCACAGAGACACCATCATTCACCCTCAAGAGGTACAACTTCTTTCAAAGGAAAAGTGTTTTTACCAAGGACTTAAATTGATAAAAAAGTCCCTAACTTATCCACAACTCCTTGGTTGTAGCTTCTCTTGAGACATTCAGTAACATTGAATTTGACATGCATAATGGGATCATACTCTTGGCCTTCCTATCCAACTTTTTCCATTCTATCATTGCCATACATATAGGTATAATACCAAGATCTATAATGATCCAATGTTATTTGTTTACAAGAAAGTCCTCCATCTTGAGCTTCCATAGCTCAAAGCTCTAATCATTAAATTTTTCAATCTAGATTCTAGAATTTCTTGCCATTCTATTTCACACAATAATTACTATTGCAAAGCTCCCACTAAAATCAGTTTTATCATAGACCTAGGTAAAATTTCTCTATCAAGAACAAGCTAAATTCCAACAACAAAAGCATCCCCTTGAAGCCAATAACCTTGCTTTGATGTCAAATGTAATTTTTAAACATATGTAAGTGAAGCAATGCATACGTTTTCTTAAGAAAAATAGAAAGAACAATAATGGCACACACATAGTACACAAATATTTACCCTAGAAACCGCTAATCAGGAAAACCAACCAAACTTAGAGTTGCACCTCTATCATCTTCATTTTATATTGACTTGACCATTTACAATACAATATTTAGGTATTCCATAGCATCCAAAACTCTAATCCAATAACTTGGATTATATTACAACCCTAAACTATTAAGTGGGATCAAATTACGATGGGTTGAAAAACATTGGCTGAAATATATGTGTGTGTGTGTGTGTGTGTGTTTCTATCTTAGGTCCCTCCTCATGAATTGTTATGATCAATGTTTTTTTTGGGGGGGGATGCGTGGTGGCCAGGCATGGTTGGTTAATGCCCCCCCTTGTGCACCCCCCCTTACATGCCCACTAGTGCAATTATTGGATTTACAACTGATGTAGTCGTATGCAAAGAATATAACACATGTTAAATAGAAATGTAAACAATATCTCTTGCAATAAGACCCAATATAGGAAAATATCTTTTGAATTAAGACCTTATGGAAGATGGATTTGATAGAACCAATATTCTTTTGAAACTCTTAATAAATTTAAAAAACTATTAAAATATTCATTAAAATTATCATTTCCCCTTAAACATGATAATTACAATTCTCACTACTCCTAAGGTTTCATAATTTCAATTCCCAATGCAAAATTGTGATTATAGCTAGTCACAATTAAACATTGTTGGTTGTGGAGCCTAATTATGTTCCTGATTTAGAGGTCCTTGCTTTCAGTCGTGTTTATACCCCATGAAGACTTTACACCCCAGAAGTATGTACACTCTTCCACGTAGGGGAGTGCAGAGGGGGGGTACCCCCTCTGCGGGGTCCGAGGGGGCTATCCCCTCGGTTGGGGGGTTGCCCCCGAAGGAAAAATTGCCTTGTAAATGTATATTGTAATTTCATTGTAAATCTGGACCATTCATTATAAGGTCGCAGATCTAACTATAGAAATTATGTTAGGGTTTTTTTCCCTAGAAGGCAACCCTCTGTTATGAGGGAAATGTATTGGGGCTATGAATTATGGAGAGTATTGTATTCTGAGAGAGGAGATTGTGAGAGAAAGAAGAGGAAGTTACAACGGGTTTTGTTGTAGGTTGTATCCCTTCATTTTGATGGATAATAATAAAGGAAGGACCTCGCAATTTCTCTGGTGGGTGTAGCCCACACTGGGTGAACCATGTAAATCTGTGTCTCTCTTGTATTGTGTATATTCTATGTTTTGTTTCCGCATTTGTTTTATTTTATTGCTCCACGGTCCTGTTTTTCTAACAACCGGTATCAGAGCGAAAGGTAACTCGCAGGAAAAGAGGGTTCTTGGTTTGAGTGGGAGCAATGTCAGAAGATGGAAAGTTTAGGGTCGAGAAATTTAATGGCCAAAAATACCAGTTATGGAAGATGAAGATGGAAGATTATTTATATCAGAAGGATCTATTCCTACCATTGGGTGGAGTAGCAAAGAAGCCGACGACCATGAAGGATGAAGAATGGGATATTCTTGATAGAAAGGCTCTAGGAACGATACGATTGAGCTTGGAAGCGTCGGTGGCTTTCAATATTTCGAAAGAAAAGACAACGAAGGATCTGATGGACGCGTTGGCTAAATCGTATGAAAAACCCTCGGTGTCTAATAAGGTATTTCTAATGAAGAGATTATTTAATATGAAGATGCCAGAAGGTGGGTCTGTTGCAGATCATTTAAATTAATTTAATACGGTTACTAATCAACTAAGTTCTGTAAAAGTGGACTTTGATGATGAGGTTAGGGATCTTCTAATCTTGTGCTC
>JZKD02S2046554.1:0-14633 GCA_000966675.3 Picea glauca | reverse complement strand
TTTTCCAGATGATATAGAATATAACATCCCAAATGAAGTTTCTCTAACTCCTATAGTAACCCAATCAAATAAGAGAAGGATTAGTATAGTACCAGATAAGCATCATTCAAAACTTTCCTATAACACTCTTCTCAATCTTAATCTCAAGTTCAAAAGGGAAATTAGGGTTTTGTGTTATAAGCTACATGTTTCCCGAAAAAAAATAAAGATGCATATGTCCAAGGCTTGGGTTGGACACATTAGTCTAGGCCCTTAAAGAATGTGCTTGGTCACCTTATACTTCACATGAAGGTGACCATGTAACAAAGGAAATAATTTCTACTAATCCTTTGGATCCTACTCCTGTTACTCATAATATTGCTATAGATTATTTGCATGCATCCAATGTTACAAAAATAGTTAAAGAGTCTATTGATGCTACTGAATGTGTTAATGCTAGTAGCTACCCATCATATTCATAATATCGGGCATATTGATGAAATTGTTCTAGAAGCAATTTCTAAGGTTACTATTCATGTTTCCAAGTTTGGTCCTAAAAATATTGTTGTTGGTATTGAAAAAATGTTGCTACTAATCCCACACAAAATATTGAAGGAAATGTTTCTACTAATCTGACACAAAATGTTGATGAAAATATTGCTACTAATTCCACACAAAATACCAAAGAAACTATTGTTGCTACTATAAATCCTATTAGCAAGAATGATGATGTTATGATTGATCCTATTAAGGGAGTTGTTGATAAAATTTCTACTAAACCATTTAGGGAGTCTATGTTTTGGCATGTTTTTACCCTGATTGTCCTTTCTTTTACAACTTTTTTTCCTTTATTGTTAACCATATCCTAACTAGAGATACTACATGTATTCATTTATTCATAGTTTGGTGTTTTATTAAATTCAGATAATGTATGAGATTTTTGTATTCTTTGTATCTAACTTGCAAGTTTAAAGAGATGTTATAGATCATGCTAATAGTTTTCATGAATCCAAAATTTGATCCACATGATTTTGTTGATGTGGAATCTATGCTACGGATCCATGGGTTCTAGTTGACTTGATATGAGATTCCATTGTCGTGGAACCTTTGCTACATATCCTCGCATTCCAACTATAATATTCCTCGCTGCCACATGTTCAGTCACTGCAAGTACATTTTTTTGGATCCATGACCCCATCTTGTTGCTATAGAATCCATAGATATTGAGACAAACTATTTTAGCATCTGATACTGTTTTGAAATAACATCTAGTTATGTTGTGTTAGTTGAAACATGTTGCCTACTCTATAGGCTAGATACTTGGAAACTAATTTTGTAAATATTCTCTCATTTTGTTTCATGAGAAGCTTGAGAATCTTCGATTCTCAAGAAAGTTATAGTTAATAGCATTAATTAAGCTGCTATTTGGGATTCTTATAAGAAGAAACATTGAATTCTATGAGGGGGACAAAGAAGCTATTATCTATTGTAGATATTTTGATATAAAATAATCTACTTTATTTTCCTTTCTTGTCTTCTTGTGTATGAATGAAGTAGAATTGGTTGAAGTATCGAGTTAATATTTATTTGTTGAAGTTTTCCAATTATTTTATCAAAAGAGGAATGGCCCACTCTAAACGACACAGGTGTTGATGTGTATATTTCTTGTATTTTTTGTAATAGGTATAGTGATGTGTATAGACTAGTATTTTATAATTAATGTAAATTGCATAAGTGTGTGCGTGTGTGTGCGTGCGTGCACGTGTGCCATTGAACAAATTTTATGTGTTTCTACATAATAGAACTGATTGACCTTTTAATTACAACTTTTTTAGTAATTTTTTGTTTGATATTTTCTTGCTTTGTTTCCTATAGTTAGAGTGTGTTATTTTTATATTTCAATGCTTTGCTTTTGTAGCTAGAATTGAATTTCTACTTTATATTAGAACAATATATTATGCACCAAATGACCAAAATAACATCAAAAGAGAGAGAAGTAACTCCATGCCTTGATAAAGAGAGAATAATGAATGTGAAGCCTCTTCGAGGAGGAAACCTCCTTTTACAATAGAACAAATGTACAAGATGATTCTAAAACTAGGTCTCTTTAGTGTGTGTGTGATTGGGAGACAAAGGGTACAATTACAATTAAAGAGTCTAGACAACAACACTAATAAAACAATAGAAATATAATAAATCCATATCTAGGGCTTTACATGGGAATTTGTTTAGGGCTTAACATGCCCCTTGTTAGGATCCTAACCTCCCTAACCCATCAAGTAGATAGAATAATATTTTTTTTCTATGTAATTAAGGCCAAAATTAGTAAATAAGGCCTATGTAATAATGTGTACACATAAAATGTTCTGCCTCTAGAAATTTCTTCCTCTTGAATGTTCTCTAGAAGATGAAATAGTATAAATAGGGGTAGAAATCATGGAAAATGTTTGTCTTGTGAATCATTTTGTAATTGAGTGATGTTATGCTGGAGGTTGCCCCCTCGAAGAGGTAAGTGAACTTGGCTATTGAGATAATAAAGGTATCATTATTTGGATCAATTGTATCGTTGTGCTCTCTATTTTGTTCTTTCTGCTAACAAAATTGATAAAAATCATATTTTTTTTCTAAAAATTATCTTCTATAACCTTACAAGTGGTATCATAGCACTTTCCTCGACAAATTTTTAGAAAAAGAAAAATTCAGGCTAGAGATGTGTATTGTCGGTGTCTTTCAAGCATAGTGATTTGTCGTTTGACAGATAAAAATGTGGTTGGGGAAGAATACACATAGGAAATACAGATGGTTTCACATGGTTACTCAAAACAAATTATTTCACTTGGTTGTGTTATTTCCCAAATAAATTTTAAATTTTTTGAGTCTTAGGTGATAGGTAAGGTTTTTCTTTGGTTTTAATACCTTGTCAGTTGGGTCTACCATTTGATATTAGTTAGTCAAGGATAGTCATTATGCTAATGACTATGAGGTTATAAATATTTTTTAGCCTAAGTCAAGATATGTCTAGATCCATTTGAAAAGTTTGAGTCACGAGATTTTCATGTGTAACATGTGATCCTATAAGTCTTTTCTGGTCATGATTATCCACCATTGTTAAAAATATATTTTTTTTTTATCTCAAAAGATCTCAAGTACTCATCCAATACGAGTTTGTAGCATTTGGCACTCGTTTTACACACTCGACGCTACAAATTCTCGAGTTGTTAGTGCACATCATCATTTTTACACTTGGCGCGCTCGCTCCAAAATTCCGTGAAAAACTTTGTTTCATCATTTGTATTCTTGAACTCGTTGAGATAACTTCAATGGATGATTTTAAGGATCATAACACTTCATCACCAATTTAAAGTCCCCCCCAAATCGCTTGACCAACTATCTTTTTTGCATTTTCTTAAGAAGAGTTTGCATGTGAAGCACTCATCTTTATATTTGATCATGTAAACTCACTCTTTGTCTCCAGAAGTGTTACAGGAACTTGATCCTCTGCAAATGGATCCTAAAGCTGATACACATAGGAAGAGGTCAGAGTCTCTCCACATATTTGAACCCACAGGCATCAATTTGATTAAGCAAAATCCTGATCACTTGGATGCATTCAAGCGTTTGGGATGTCTGAGGTTTTGCCAAAAGTTGGATGGCCAACATTTGGAGGTCAGTTGTGACTTTGTAACGAATTATAGGGAGGGGAAGACCCAAGTTGGCCCTATGGAAATCAATTTGACAGTTGACCTTGTAATGTCCCCAAGGCTGATCCCTATTGTAAATCTTGTTTATGAAATGAATTGTAAATATGTTTTATAGGCCGGTGATCCGAGTTTATATAAGTTAGTGGGCTTATATGATTGTTAGGCTAGAGAGCCTAGGTGTTGAAGGCCAAGAGCCTGATTTTGTACTTGTATTATGCAGAACAATAATAAAATATAAACACCGTCACGTGCAGACCGACCACGATGAATGAGTGAAGGGGGACCAAGCTTCCACATAGTGGGCAAGGGATTAGGGGCTGAAAGGTGGGAAAAGGGACTAAGTGTTGAGCCTAGGGGCTTAGGTCCTTGGGAATAATATTTTAATATTATTCCAAAAGACATGTGAATAATATGTTTTATCCTAAGTTCTTTTGGAAGAACAAACAACTTCCGAATGGAAGGAACGCATGCTGAAGGAATGCATGCAGTTGCATGGGTGAAAAGTGTCAACCCAGGTGCATGCAAATAAAATGGATGAGATGAGTCATGTTGGGGGCCTCCTCCATTCTACCTGACTGTCTGAGCGTGAACCGATCGGACCTCGTGCAATTCTAAAACCGTGGGAAAATTCTGTGTTGATTTTGGGGATAGTCTGTGTTGATTTATGGAAAACTGAGACATCCTCTGTCTGAAAAGATCGAGCCTATGTGTGGAATATCAGTTCCCAAGCCATAACCATGAGACCATCTTGTCATTGCTGAGCCTATTTGGAAATCCCGTGTCTATTTTCTCCGTTGGCTGTTGTGGCCACGCAGTGCTAGACTGTGTGTGGCTTGTTGGCCAGTTAGTACTACACTCTCTCCAGGTGAGAGAGGTAGTGAAGTTGGAAGAACAGGTTGTTGGGCCTGTGAGTGACTCTCTCCTAGCGAGAGAGTGCATAGAGGAAGGAGAGAACTCCTGGAAGGAACCCTGTAGCTACCACAGAGCTCAGAGACTTCCAGTCCGGTCTGTTGCAAAAACCCAAGGCAAGGGAGGTTAGCAACCGAAGGACTGTCTAGGTGACAGAGAAGGTGTATACTTCTGGGGTGGAACAGGCATGTGGGGAAGGAGAGTCTATGGGCAGTGAGTATGAGTGGTTCCTGGGAGAGAATTCCTTCCTTGTGATTGTGTGTTTTCCCTGTAACCTCATCCTAGCCTAGGATTCTTTGCCTTGGGGTGGAGCTTAGTCCCAGCTCGGGGGTGACCTACTATTGAGCTTAATGAGCAGTGTGGTCTAAGGATGGGAGGTTCATGGAAGGCCTGCACCTGGTTGGTGTAATTACCACCGTTTCAAAGATAAGTACCAGATGGTGATTTTAATTACGCTTCTGCATGTCTGTGTATTTATAATTATCATGTATTCTGCTATGCTTATGAATTAATGTAAAAACCATTGATTATTCATAATAGCACTAATATTTATGCTTAATCTGAGTTCAAGTGTGTTTCATTTGCTTAAATGCATGTCATATATATATATATATATATATATATATATATATATATATATATATACACTTAAGCATGAGATTGATATTCCGTGAAGTAGCGCCTGCCCGACTGATGGAAATGAGGCATTATAGTTTGGTATCAGAGCGATACAAATTAAGGTGAAAGAGTGTTACAGTATGGTATCAGAGCCAAGGTTTCGACGCTGAGCCTAGATGGGCTAGTTGAGTGGTCTTTGGACCGAGGGTTTGAGGAGAAATTGTGTCTGGAGGACCAATTTCAGACCTTTGAATGCTTCTGAGTGTCAAGGAGTTACTTGACCATGTTACCAAGCTCAGGACATGTAGTGGTGTTATGAAACCACAGCCGATGTGGTATCTGGCCACAGGGAGAGAGGACTCCACACCAGAAGTGCTGGAGCCGTAGGATCTGTTCAAGGGAAAGGAGAACCCTTGTGACTGTCAGATTTGGAAAATGTGCACAGGGTTTAAAAACCCTTTGGAGTTGCACAGGAACGTGGAAATCGCGATACGTGAAACCCTGAATTCATCAAGACTGTCCATCAGGGGGAACATGTGGCTACCGGACGACGTTTCGACACCCGAGAAACCAAAAAGGAAGAACCTTGTTTTCGCAAGTCGCGAAATAGAGAAACCCGAAAGTCCGAAACGATCTACACCGTAGATCGTAAGATAGGAACTTGACCATTTGATCAAGTGGAGGGGTAGACGGTAATTTTGGGATTTCGGCAAACAGAAGTTTGAGAGATGGAGATGCATGAACTCCTGATGCTCGAAACCCTGAAACGCCGAAAGGATCTGTGTCGTAGATTTGAGAAAGGTCTAATCGTTGAATTTCACTTGGAATGGACATGGACACATGGGTGTGTACCATGTGCCAGTGAGACAAAAGAAAAGTGAGTGTGGTGGGACTCAATGACGTCCCCACTAATAACGTGGACCCTCCTGAGGGTGCCACTCACCACTGTAGATGTGGAGACAGTTGTGCTATGTGGGCCCGGAGGGTAAAGTAAATCGATATTTTGGGATTCGCAAAGGAGGAGCACGAGGGCTCAACACTCCAACTCGTGAAGTCGCGAGTTGCGAGAGGTGCTAGCACTTATCCCTAGCCTACAATTATATGTTGCAGGTGCTAGCAAGGAGGGATCCATACCCGTATTTCATCTCGAGTATCGACCTTTGGAGGAAGAAGAGTCGAGGGTCTTCAACTCGCGAACTTGCGAGATTGTGAAGTTGTGAAAGGTGCCTTTGGTTATGAGGGTAGGGAGAAAGGGGGAGCTATCACTCAAATGTGAGTATGAGAGTCTCGTGGACCAAGACTCTGAAACCAGAAATCTCAAAAATTGCAGAGCCAAACAGAGCTCATAAAACTTAATGGAATCAAAACATTTTTCTTGTTCATGACGGTTTATGAGTGGTAAGTTTCTTGAAGGTTTAAGGGCCTGACAAACTTCAGTTGATTTCACATTGTGTGTGCAGAGTGCAACGAGTGTCAGGTCAACCGTGAATCTATGCTGAGTATAGAAATGAAAAAGGTACAGGTTGCCTCCGAAACAGAGGACGAAAGGGTAGGAAGGAATGTCAACCTGGGAGTCGAAGGATCAAAATCTAATGGGCACGAAAAATATATGGATAAGGAAGAACATATGATGAAACTCATTGAAATATTGTAGAAAGATTCCCAGTCTCACTGAGCTGATAGCCAAAAGCTCATGAGGGTCAGGGATCAATAGGGAGAATTCAACTTAAAAATGTTGAAGAGCCTGGAAAGAATGGAAAGGAACTTGGAGAAGGGGAGTGGCTCAAGCAAGACAGAGAGTCGCAGGACCCATGAGAGAAGAAGAAGATCAAGGAGTGGTATCAGACATCATCGTCTCTCCCCAAATCATTCCAGCAGGGAAGCGCACAGTAGTTCAAGCCCGTCCCCTACTAGAAAACACTGAACATATGGAAGGGATGAATTGAAAGGAGAGATGAACAAGATCAAGCCTCCAACGTTCGATGGAGAACATAAGAAGGAGGAAGATGCTGAAACATGGTTGCTAGGCATGAGGAAATATTTCNTAGATGGGCTAGTTGAGTGGTCTTTGGACCGAGGGTTTGAGGAGAAATTGTGTCTGGAGGACCAATTTCAGACCTTTGAATGCTTCTGAGTGTCAAGGAGTTACTTGACCATGTTACCAAGCTCAGGACATGTAGTGGTGTTATGAAACCACAGCCGATGTGGTATCTGGCCACAGGGAGAGAGGACTCCACACCAGAAGTGCTGGAGCCGTAGGATCTGTTCAAGGGAAAGGAGAACCCTTGTGACTGTCAGATTTGGAAAATGTGCACAGGGTTTAAAAACCCTTTGGAGTTGCACAGGAACGTGGAAATCGCGATACGTGAAACCCTGAATTCATCAAGACTGTCCATCAGGGGGAACATGTGGCTACCGGACGACGTTTCGACACCCGAGAAACCAAAAAGGAAGAACCTTGTTTTCGCAAGTCGCGAAATAGAGAAACCCGAAAGTCCGAAACGATCTACACCGTAGATCGTAAGATAGGAACTTGACCATTTGATCAAGTGGAGGGGTAGACGGTAATTTTGGGATTTCGGCAAACAGAAGTTTGAGAGATGGAGATGCATGAACTCCTGATGCTCGAAACCCTGAAACGCCGAAAGGATCTGTGTCGTAGATTTGAGAAAGGTCTAATCGTTGAATTTCACTTGGAATGGACATGGACACATGGGTGTGTACCATGTGCCAGTGAGACAAAAGAAAAGTGAGTGTGGTGGGACTCAATGACGTCCCCACTAATAACGTGGACCCTCCTGAGGGTGCCACTCACCACTGTAGATGTGGAGACAGTTGTGCTATGTGGGCCCGGAGGGTAAAGTAAATCGATATTTTGGGATTCGCAAAGGAGGAGCACGAGGGCTCAACACTCCAACTCGTGAAGTCGCGAGTTGCGAGAGGTGCTAGCACTTATCCCTAGCCTACAATTATATGTTGCAGGTGCTAGCAAGGAGGGATCCATACCCGTATTTCATCTCGAGTATCGACCTTTGGAGGAAGAAGAGTCGAGGGTCTTCAACTCGCGAACTTGCGAGATTGTGAAGTTGTGAAAGGTGCCTTTGGTTATGAGGGTAGGGAGAAAGGGGGAGCTATCACTCAAATGTGAGTATGAGAGTCTCGTGGACCAAGACCCCGAAACCAGAAATCTCGAAAATTGCAGAGCCAAACAGAGCTCATAAAACTTAATGGAATCAAAACATTTTTCTTGTTCATGATGGTTTATGAGTGGTAAGTTTCTTGAAGGTTTAAGGGCCTGAAAAAATTCAGTTGATTTCACATTGTGTGTGCAGAGTGTAACGAGTGTCAGGTCAACCATGAATCTATGCTGAGTATAGAAATGGAAAAGGTACAGGTTGCCTCCGAAACAGAGGACGAAAGGGTAGGAAGGAATGTCAACCTGGGAGTCGAAGGATCAAAATCTAATGGGCACGAAAAAGATATGGATAAGGAAGAAAATATGACGAAACTCATTGAAAGATTGTAGAAAGATTCCCAGGCTCACTGAGCTGATAGCCAAAAGCTCATGAGGGTCAGGGATCAACAGGGAGAATTCAACTTAAAAATGTTGAAGAGCCTGGAAAGAATGGAAAGGAAGTTGGAGAAGGGGAGTGGCTCAAGCAAGATAGAGAGTCATAGGACCCATGAGAGAAGAAGAAGATCGAGGAGTGGTAGCAGACATCATTGTCTCTCCCCAAAGCATTCTAGTAGGGAAGCGCACAGTAGTTCAAGCCCGTCCCCTACTAGAAAACACTGAACATATGGAAGGGATGAATTGAAAGGAGAGATGAACACGATCAAGCCTCCAACATTCGATGGAGAACATAAGAAGGAGGAAGATGCTGAAACATGGTTGCTAGGCATGATGAAATATTTCCAACTGTAGAATTATTCCCCTCATGCAGAAGGAAGAATTGCGATGTATCAACTAAAGGGAAAAGCATCCATGTGGTGGGATCAGTTTGTGTAGGTGCAACACATCAGAGAGAAAGATATCACTTGGAAGGAGTTCAAGAGGTATTTCGAGAATAAATACCTGACCAAAAGGTACTATGACAGAAAGATGAAGGAGTTCTTCGAACTCAAGCTAGGCAACATGACCATTGATGAATACGAACCCAGTTTCTTGGAACTACTGAAGTATGTTCCATTCATCAAAGATGAGGTTGTCAAGATTCAGAGGTATCTGAGTGGACTGCCACCTGCCATTGGTGACAAGATTCAGTATGATGATCCTAAGACTATGGAAGAAACAATAAGAAGGGAAAAATGCTTATATGAACAACAAAGAGAAAGGCCTAGTTTTTGGAAGGCTTGGGATGATCAGAAGAAGTTCAGGAAAGAGTAGAGGCAGAAGGGAAATGAGCCTCCCTTTTTCAGAAACAATCCTCAGGGACAACCATCTTTCAGAGAGCCCAGGAAGGCTGAAGTGGGTGAACAAATGCCCAGACCGCCACCTATGGAGTGTTGGGGCTGTAAAGGAAACCATAGGTACCAAGATTGCCCCCACAAAAAATATAAAGCGAGAACCATCCACAATGTTCAGCAAGCTGAAACAGTGGAGGATATGGGCAGTAGAATTCCAAGGATCTACGCAGCCCTAGACAACAAGAAAGAAAAATTTCAATCGCACATGATTGAAGTGGAAGGTATGATCAACAACCGACCATTTATTATTTTAATTGATTTCGGGGCTAGCCATAGTTATGTATATCCTAGGGTGGTGGAAAGTTTGCATTTATCAAGAAGCAAACATGAAAGTTAATGGTTAGTGCAGTTGGCTACAAGAACCAAGAGGAAGGTCACTGAATTGGTTAAATCCTGTTCGATAGACATGAATGGATTGAGCACAAAGGCTAAATTGAATGTTCTACCTTTAGGCTCTTATGACTGCTTAATTGGGATGGATTGGTTGGACCAGCACCATGCCCTCCTGTACTTTCATAACAAGAGGTTTACATGCCTAGATGAGGAGGGAAATTGGAAAACAGTCCAAGGAATTCCCAGAGTTGTGGCTGTTAGAGAAATCTCAGCCATGTAACTGAAGAAGTGTTACAGGAAAGGCTGTCAATTATTTGCAGCCCATGTGGAGGAAGCATCTAGAGATGAAGTATCAAGAATTGGAGACCATGAGGTACTCACAGAGTTCAAGGACGTATTTTAGGAGGTACCTGGACTACCTCCGAAGAGAGACATCAATTTTTCTATAAATTTGATGCCTGCAGCAGCTCCGGTTTCGAAAGCTCCTTATAGAATGAGTACGCCAGAGCTGAAAGAGTTGCAATTGTAGCTTGAAGAGATTTTGAAGAAGGGGTACATTCACCCCAGTGTGTCACCTTGGGGTGCCCCAGTCCTGTTTGTGAAGAAGAAGGATGGGACGTTGAGGCTATGCATTGATTTCTGACAATTGAACAAGGTAACTATCAAGAACAAGTATCCTCTGTCGAGGATCGATGATCTTTTCGATCAGCTGAAGGGTGAAAAAATATTTTCGAAGATAGATCTCAGATCAGGATATCACCAGGTAAGAATAAAGGATGAGGATATCAACAAGACCGCCTTTAGAACAAGGTATAGTCATTACAAGTTCACAGTGGTGTCGTTTGGACTATCAAACACACCTGTTGTTTTTATGTGCTTGATGAATGGTGTATTCAGGAACTATTTAGACAAATTTGTCATAGTCTTCCTGGATGACATCTTGGTGTATTCCAAGTCAAAGGAAGATCACGAACAACACCTGAGGATGGTGCTGCAAGTGTTGAGAGAACACCATCTATATGCCAAGTTGAGCAAATGCTCATTTTATCAAAGACATATCCATTACTTGGGACATATTATTTCATAAGAAGGGATTGCTGAGGATCCTGAGAAGGTTGAGGCCATCCTAGAATGGTCAGCGCCAAGGAATGTGACAAAAGTTAGATCCTTTATGGGTCTGGCGAGCTATTATAGAAGGTTTATCGCAAGGTTCTCAAAGATAGATCACCCTATCACTTCCTTGCAAAGGAAGGAGAAAACGTTCCAGTGGACTAAAGAGTGTGAAGAGAGTTTCCATTGATTGAAGCAACTGTTAACCAATGCTCCAATACTAAGAATTGCAGATCCAAATATGGATTCCGTGGTGTGCACAAATGTGTGCAAGGAAGGGTTGGGAGGAGTTCTCAGACAAGATGGATTTGTAATCTGTTACGAGTCCAAGAAATTGAAAGAGCATGAAAAGAATTATGCCACTCACTATTTGGAGCTGGCAGCAATCGTCCACGCTTTGAGGAAATGGAGACATTATCTCATGGGAAGAAGATTTGAATTTAGAACAGACCACAATGGTCTAAAATATTTGTTTGATCAACCGACTTTAAACGCTAGACAAAGTACGTGTATGGAGTTTATGTACAAATACGACTTTGATATCAAGCATATCAAAGGGAAGGAAAACAAGGTGGTTGATGCACTCAGTAGAAAGGTGCATGAATTGCATGCTGCAACTATTAGCATGTACATGATGGATATTAAGGATAGAATTTTGGAAGATGCAAGTGCCGATTTGCAGTACAAAGACTTGGTAGCAAAGCTACAGCAGAGTGAGAGACTACAGAAAGAGGAAAGTTACACCTTGGGAGCTGATGGAATACTTCTGTACAGAAACAAAGTGTATGTACCCAATGTCTAGGATTTGAAGCTGGCAATTCTAAAAGAAATGCGTAATGTGACGTATGATGGACACCCTGGATATCAGAAGACTGTGGAAACAGTCAAAAGCCATTACTTTTGGCCAGGTTTGAAGAGGGATATCGTTGAATACATCACCAGATGTATGGAATGCCAAAAATTTAAGGCTGATCATAGGCACCCAACAGGGTTGCTGCAGCCTTTACCCATTCTGAAATGGAAGTGGGAAGTGGTGACCATGGATTTTATTACAGGATTTCCCAGAACAAGCAAGCAACACGATTCAATCATGGTTGTGGTGGACAAGCTTACAAAAGCTGCCCATTTTATTCCATTGAAAACCACTCACAAGGCAACAAATGTTGTTGACATCTTCTTAAAAGAAGTGGCACGCTTGCACAAAATTCCTACGATGATTGTGTCTGATAGGGACCCAAAATTTACCTCGAATTTCTGGAAAGGACTGTTCAAAGGATTCGTAACGAATCTGAATTTTAGTACAACGTATCATCCCAAGTTTGATGGACAAACAGAGAGGGTGAACAGAGTAATAGAGGACATGCTGAGAATGTATGTGATGGACAAACCATCAAGATGGGAAGACTACCTGCATTTGGTATAATTCGCCTACAATAATGGGTATCATGCATCATTGAAGATGAGCCTATTTGAAGCACTTTATGGAAGAAAGTGCAACACTCCAGTGAGCTGGGATAATCCAACTGATAGAGCAGTAGTTGGGATAGAGTTGCTCAAGGAGATGGAAGACCAAATGATAAGAATTAAACAAAATTTGAAAGCTGTCCAGGACAGGCAGAAAAGTTATGCTGATAAGAACAGAACCCACAGAGAATTCAAAGTGGGTGATCATGTTTTCCTAAAAGTGAAAACTAACAGAAGTTCCCTGAAGCTGGGAAGTTGCGCCAAGTTGGCAGCAAGATACTGTGGGCCTTTTGAAATCTTGGAAAGGATTGGGCCAATTTCATACATGCTTGCATTACCTGCATCTATGACTGTACATAATGTGTTTCATGTTTCACTTCTTAAGAAATATATACCCGATGCTAATCATGTTATCGATTGGAATGTGATTCAGGTGGAACCAGAAGGTGTCCTGCAAGTGCATCCTATGTGCATATTGGACAAGAAAAGCCAACAGCTCTGGAATCGAGCCATAGATCTTGTAAAGGTCCAGTGGACCTGGTACGGTACTGAGGATGCGACATGGAAGCATGAAGATGTTGTGCGGGCAGAGTACCCACATCTTTTTGAATTTTTTTGAAAAAAATTGCAGATGCAGTGTAAAGTTGCACCAAGGACAGTGGAGAAATAAGGGGAGGGGGATTGTGATGTCCCCAAGGTCGAGCCCTATTGTAAATCTTGTTTATGAAATGAATTGTAAATATGTTTTATAGGCTGGTGAGCCGAGTTTATATAAGCTAGTGGGCTTATATGATTGCTAGGCCAGAGAGCTTAAGTGTTGAAGGCCAAGAGCCTGATTTTGTACCTGTATTATGCAGAACAATAATAAAATATAAACATCACCGTGTGCAGACTGACCACGATGAATGAGTGAAGGGGGACTAGGGATTAGGGGCTGGAAGGTGGGAAAAGGGACTAAGTGTTGAGCCTAGGGGCTTAGGTCCTTGGGAATAATATTTTAATATTATTCCAAAAGACATGTGAATAATATGTTTTATCCTAAGTTCTTTTGGAAGAAAAAACAACTTCTGAATGGAAGGAATGCATGCTGAAGGAATGCATGCAGTTGCATGGGTGAAAAGTGTCAACCTAGGCGTACGCAAATAAAATGGTTGATATGAGCCATGTTGGGGGCCTCCTCCATTCTACCCGACCGTCTGAGCGTGAACTAATTGGACCTCGTGCAATTCTGAAACCGTGGTTAAAGTCTGTGTTGATTTCGGGGATAGCCTCTGTTGATTTCTGGAAATCCGAGACATCCTTTGTCTGAAAAGATCGAGCATGTGTGTGGAATATCAGTCCCCAAGCCATAACCAGGAGACCATCCTGTCATTGTTGAGCCTGTTTGGAAATTCCGTGTCTGTTTTCCCCATTGGCTGTTGTGGCCATGCAGTGCTGGACTGTGTGTGGCTTGTTGGCCAGTTAGTACTACACTCTCTCCAGGTGAGAGAGGTGTTGAAGTTGGAAGAACAGGTTGTTGGGCCTGTGAGCGACTCTCTCCTGGTGAGAGAGTGCACAGAGGAAGGAGAGAACTCCTGGAAGGAACCCTGTAGTTACCACAGAGCTCGGAGACTTCCAGTCCAGTCTGTTGCTGAAACCCAAGGCAAGGGAGGTTAGTAGCCGAAGGATTGTCTAGGTGACAAAGAAGGTGTATACTCCTGGGGTGGAACATGCATGCGGGGAAGGAGAGTCTGTGGGTAGTGAGTATGAGTGGTTCCTGGGAGAGAATTCCTTCCTTGTGATTGTGTGTTTTCCCTGTAATCTCAGCCTAGCCTAGGATTATTTGCCTTGGGGTGGAGCTTAGTCCCAACACGAAGGTGACCTACTGTTGAGCTTAATGAGCAGTGTGGTCTAAGGCTGGGAGGTTCATGGAAGGCCTGGACCTGGTTGGTGGAATTACCACCGTTTCAAAGATAAGTACCAGATGGTGATTTTAATTACGCTTCTACATGTCTGTGTATTTATAATTATCATGTATTTTGTTGTGCCTATGAATTAATGTAAAAATAATTG
>JZKD02S2046543.1:19479-37161 GCA_000966675.3 Picea glauca | reverse complement strand
GGTATATCCCCCAGGAACTGAGATGTAGTCCGTAAGTATTTGTGGGATCTACACAAAATTTTACATAAACAAGTGATACTCTTTAAACATAGGACAATTGATAAGGAATGTGTGCAAACAAAATACTTGGAGAACATACTTGGAGAACATAGGCCATAAGAAAGAACAACAAAGTGGTTCTAAAAATAAATACCACCAAGATGCTTCCAAGTAGAGGAAAAAGAAGTGCAAAGGAAAATACAAGAAAACAATAACTACAACACGTTAGTGAAAGAATATGAACAACCACTACAACCATTGTAATACCAATGGTCACTCCGAAGATAAATGTTGGAAGATACATCTATAGTTGAATCCCAAAAATTGTAAGAAGGATGTCAATAAGAAGAACCTGTTAGGCATGTATTTAGAAAACTAGGTAGAGAGAGGCTTGAATGTGGAAGAGAAGATTGTCTGCACTTTCATGCAGTATCAAGAGGTGAATTTGAGTATCCTTCATCACAAGGAAGAGAAGGATATGACAAAACTCTTCCATGTTAATATCCATATCAAAAAGACCAAGGTGGATGCTCTATTCAATTATGTATCATTGGCCAACCTCATAGCAGAGGATCAGATCGACAAGATTGGGATGTAGTTCCATGATCATTTGAGCTCATATCCATTAAGATGTCTAAATAAGGTTGCAGAACTCAAGGTCACTAAAGAACATAAGATCAAATTTCCTATAAGTGAAAATTTTATTAATGAATTGAAGGTAGATGTAGTAGCCCTTGATGTGTGTGGTGTATCATTTGGAAACCCCTATACGTATATAAGCAATGATATCTTCACAAGGAGAGAAAAATAGTGCCACTTGATCGAGGATGGGAATACTTTCATCATTAATGCACACAAATGTAAATCAAAGATCTCTCGGTTGAGTGCTAATGAAGCTAAAAAGATTATCAGTTCTAGTATAAATCTTGTATTGATTATCCTAAGAGTGAATCAATTAGGGAAGGAATCATCAATAGTAAAATCATCCCTAGAGAGATGTACCAAACAACATAAAAAATAGTTGGAACATTTTTTGTAGGCATACAGAGGAGTGTTCTAGTAGCCTAAAGGGTTTCCACCTAAGAGGGAAGTGGAGCACATGATATAATTGTTCCATAACTCCCCATTACTAAATAGTAGGTTGTATAAACAATCTATTCTAGAAGAAAATGAAGTAAAGAAATAGTTTCTACAATTGTTGGAGCAAGGATTTATTTGATCAAGCACTTGTCCTTGTGGTTCACCTATCATCATAGTACCTGAGAAGGATAGTACTTGGTGAATCAATATCAACTACAAAGCTTTAAATAAGATCACATTCAAGAATTGATACCCTTTGCCCAGGATCGATGAATTGTTATATCAATTGCAACATGTCAAGTACTTGATCTAGTTGGATCTCAATTCAAGATACCGTCAAGTACACATTAAATAAGAATACACCTATAAGATCACCTTCAATACAAGAAATGACTATATGAATGGTTGGCCATGCCTTTTGGTTTATGTAATGCACCGACTACATTTATGAAATTGATGAAGGATGTATTTCATCCCTATTTAGATTCATTTGTAATAGTGTATTTGGATGACATATTGATCTATATATCTACCTAGGAAGAGTACATCTCACATCTTATGCCAGTGTCGAAGACTCGAAAAACATCAGTTGCTAACTAACCTTGAGAAATGTGAGTTCACTTAGTAGTCATTGCTGTATTTGGTGTAAGTGATTGGTGGATGGGAAACCAATATATATCCCATGAATATGGAGGCCATCCTAAAGTGACCAATTCCTTCTAATGTCATTGAAATTAGGATCTCGGTTAGGGTAGCGCAGTACCTACAAAAGTTCATAACATCTTTTTCAACGGTAATGTGTTATAATATCTAGTGGATAGAGTTTCCAGAGGGGAAAGAATCAACATAAATCTTTCAATGCCCACATCATGTAATCCAACACAACATTGAATGCAAAACTTGTGTGGCCCGCATGACGGTTTCCACAAGAACCCACACGGATGAAGAAACAATGCATTAATGCACTTAGTCAGGCCTCAACCACTTCCAGGCCGAAGAATACCAAGACAAGAACTCAAGATCGTCCTAAAATATTTCCATGGTCTACTGAAAGGATGAGAAGTACCTTCAAAGGGATCATGTTCACACTATGAGAAGCTAAGAAAAAGCTTGTATTGGTCATATAAATAAATGACCAAGGTGTGAAAACAAAGGAAATAATTGAGTACTGCTATTTTGTTCATTTGGTTTTGGAGAAAGCCATCATTCTCTTAGAGATTCTTGAGAATTCATATCAAGTGTTGAACCTCTCTCCCCCTGAGAAGTTCAACAATCAAGTCTTCACCAATGTATTTTCATTTTTATCCATTATTAGTAGAAAGAGAGCTTTGTATTTCAGACACCCAAGAGCCCTCCTAAGGAGGAAGAGGGGACTCATAAGTTTCCATACTTCTCCTAGGTGTTATCATTTCAAAGATCAATCTCATTTGGTAGCTATTTCTTGTGTCTCTTTCATGCATCAATTTGAGTTTTTACATCCTTAGTTTAGTTTATTTCCTTGTTGTTTATTTCTTGTTTTCTCTTTAGTAGAGCCACTAATCAACTAATCAAATTTTTGTGAAATCTTGTTGGCTTAACTAGGTAGTTAAAAGGCTTATTTTTTCTCACCCAATTGGAAAAAGGAACCTAACAAATTGACGACCATACTGGGGATTTGGATCAAAATTTTCCCCAATTAGGCTATTAGATCTTTCTTTCTCACTTGTTTGTGTTTGCAAGGATTAAAATCGACCTAGTCCAACCCTCAAATGCAGCGATTGGGCCTCTGATCAAGAGAACCCAATTCAAATCTCAATCCCACCATTTCTTTGTGTTTGTGAGGGTTCGGGAAAAACATACTTGCGGTTGTGTGAAATTGTGCACTGCCCATCTTTATGGTTCACGTAGACTGCACTCTGTGCGTGACTCTCTGAAATTACAATCACACAAAAGCCTTTTTTCCCACTGATTGTGAGGCTTGTTGAGCCCAATTTCACCAAGTAGTTTACGTTTATTTTTCAACACTTTGTAAAGCCATAAAAAGTAGGTTTTAAGTTATTTCTTGCATAGGTACTTAGCCACACATAGAAATTTAAAGGGATAAAAAGAAACATATCATCTTTCCCTTTCTTTGTTGCCACATGGATGGCTTAGTACAACATTTTAATTCCAAAATTAATGTTTTTTTCCTGTTACAAGTCATCACATTAAATTGGGACTAGGAGACTATTTTTTATATCTTTGATTATGCTCTTTCTCTTGCACCTTTGAGTGATCTGGGGGAATCATAAAAAAAATCTCTTAAATAAACCTCCATCTCTTTTTAAATCAATCAACCAATTAGGAGAGGCCAATGCCTCTTAGTTTTCTTTTGAAACACAATCTTATGAGATTTGTAAGGGCCCATACATGCCCACATGCTTTGCAATCCTAGGATAGTTTCAATTTTTTTAAGAAAACAAAACACCCTAGGAAGTTTAAAAGGATTTGTAAGGGCCCACACATGCCCACATGTATGCAATCTAGGACAGCTTTCAAGATTTATTATATTAGATAACATTCTAGGGAAATCAAAGGTTCAAGAGTAAGGACCCACATGCCCACCATGCTAGTGATCTAGGGCTTTTAAAATTCCGCAAGGATTGTCTAGAAATCTAGTAAGTTAGAACTAAACAATATTTGTAAAGGACCAAGCGATGTCCACATGTTAAATTTTTGTTCACTAACTTACTAAAAATCATTTGGCACCATCACTTCTTGCACACAAAATCACCTCACCACACACTCAAAAGTTTCTATTGCATATTTGGAGTGTTAGTATGCTCTTCTCCCCATGCCCATAAGCAATCTCGGAGAGTCAAAAAGACTTTATGTATCCTTGGAAAATTTCCATACCATTTTAATCAACGAGGTTGGTTCAAGACCCCAATCTCACAACCCATCTCAAATCCTAAAAGAAACCATTAAACAACTCATATTTAACCTCCACAAGAGGAGCACAAAATAAATTTGTAGTCTAAGTTAAGATCCTTGGGATAGTCATCCAAACAAATCTCCACTATAATTTCTCACTGAAACTTAGAAGTTGTGAAATAGGATAATGAAATCCTATAACTCAAGCATTTTTACACCATAAGTAAAGGGGATACCCGTGAAGGGTCGAAGGCCGAGGTCTGATTGTTCTATGCGTGCCTCCTTGGGTCACCCAACCCTTGGAAATAATCCACCCCGTGACCCATTTATTAGGATTAAAATCTAAATGTCATGCTTGATCGAGGTAGCTTAGTGGCTAAATGCAGGTTTTCCACCTAGGTGGTGGTTGTGGGCTGCAATCACACCTCAATCATATTTTGAAAAGTTGTTGGCAAATATTTCCAATACTTTCAGGATATGCCCCCTTCACTCCTCATTATAACTGATTGATCCATAACTTCACTAGTTCTTCTTTTGGTGGGTTCACGCCCCATTTTTGAGTGCTTTTTTAAGTCCCAATTCTTTTTGAGAGGAAGGACGATAGGTATTTTAGGACATGTTCAATTTATTGTATTCCCCCACATGGATAAAGCCCAAACCATCTTACATTGTTGATTGTTTTATGTATGATTTCCACTTTTTATTACATGCACCTTTAAAAATTTGTTGAGATAGTCCACATTTACAAAATCACTTGTTCATTTATTCTTCTCACTACTACATGCAGACATTCACATCTAGTCATGAATCATAGGGGAACCAAAAAATCCTCGTCGTTTTAGACGCTTAAGAAACCTCCCTCCAATATTGGGTGGTATACCCAATTTGAATGACACATCAACTCAACCAAAACACACACCAACAAGTTCAATTGTTTTAGTTCATCTTTGCTTGGTTCTACCTTGCTTGGCACCAACACCCAAAATAACTCACCCACTAGTCCTCCCCCACGAGGAGGAAGATCATAACCTTCTTCACAAGGTATAAGTTCCAAACCATCCTCACAATGAAGAACTACTCAGCCACAACACAACATGGTTGGAACATCTCCTGCCATGCCATACTTGGCATCTCTCAATATCTCGAATTTGACCAAACTAACAAATGACCCAATACTACATGATCCCACTTGGCCAAACATTCCTACCAAGATACCTCCAGACATCCCAAAGTTTGAAGGAAATCTAGGGGAAGGCCCAACAAACCACATGATGTATTTTCATTTGTGGTGTTCTTCCAACAATATCATGGAAGATTCCATTTATTTAAGGTTGTTCCATTGAAAACTTACCGGTCCATCTACCAAGTGGTACGTGGATGATAAAGTAGGGTCCCACACGACCTTTGAATCATTGAAAAAATCCTTCTTATCCTTATTTCAAATACTTGTGTGCCATGATATTGGTTTATAATTTATGTTAGAATTAAAACAAACCACCGTTGTCCACGTCGTTTTTCATATTCACGAATGGCATTTGCGAAGAATCATTTGTAAGGCTGACACCACCCCCCAACAATGACTAGATTTGTTCCTCAAATTGCTAGTCTCCCTCATCACCAAATATGTGTCCACAACCTTTCCTCAAACTAAATATGAAGCCATTACAAAGGCTCAACAATTTGACCTCATTTGTTCCCAATCATGGTACCTTTATTCTATTCTTCCAGATGGTCCTTTTCCTATACCTTTTGGTCAAGAAAAACCTAGAACATCACACGATGTTGATGGGTTGATTGGGTCCATGGCCAAAACTCACCTATATGCTCAATTGGTACCCACATTTGGGGTCAACCAATACCATCAACCTTGTGGGGGAAACCCATCCTATCCTTCCCATCAATTCAACTAGCTTTCATGGTACCTCCTACTCCCACAATGGGAGCACATGTACCTACACCACCAACCAATCCAATGCAAGTAACAATCCCAGATCCACCACTTACCACATCATACAACCCCATTAATGGAGGAGGAACATCCATGTCATATGATCTATATGGATCCCCCTCCTCAAGGTAACCCGTACTACCCCTTCCCTGGTACCCCTCAACCCATTGCCCCACCACATAGAAAACAAGAGTCAAGGGTAAATTTTATTCAACCATCCCCTATTCAAGAGGTTCAATCCTTTGAACAGTTGAATAAGTCTAATCCCCCTAATCAACCTAACAACAATCAGAATAAGGGAAGAAAAAAAATACCAACAACCAAGGGAAAGGGGGTAATCCACCGTAAAAAAACACCTCAACCAGGGGAAACCAGAGTTAGGATAACCAAAATCCCCATGTGGACAACAAAAATGGCCAACCATGACAAGGGAGAAACAATAATATTTGAACCAATTTCCCTTGCGTACTATGCAACGAATATGGCCATTACACCCATCTATGCCACCAAATTATCGATTACATATGTATGAAGGAAGAGATAAATCCACCAAGACCCCCTACTCCAAATGGTCCACCAAAGGTCCCTCAAAATTATATGCCACCACAAACACCTGCAGTCCTACAAAATATGCTTCCCCACCAAGGGGTCATTAATACTCAACCGAATCCAGTTTCCCCTCAAAAACATTTGGGATAATATCCCAACCCAAGTCACACTCAACAAGGGAATCCATCTTATCACAACATTCTTCTCACATAGGAATACATCCTACTACAAAATTTTAGTTGTCAGTATGAGATGCCTTCCAACTCAAATCTAACCACCTCGGACTCACCACAATTACCTCTAGGACAACCTTTCACAATACCCTGTCCTAGCACTGAAACAACCACTCGTGTACCCCGTGCACCTTTGCATAGGAACGTAAACACCCCCCACGAAAGAGAAGCACACATTTATAACCTCATTGATGATTTAGATCAGTCCCCATATTCTATGTCGATGTTATAGGTCCTCCAAACATTCCCTTCACAATGAAATACATTGCTATCAAAATTTGGGGAAGTTGACCCATCAGATACTCGTCTGATAACTTTTGATTTGGACAATGCTAAACCACACCTTCCCTCTTTGGTTATTTTCTAAATCCGAGTTAAAATCCGGAAAATATCAGTACATAGGTGTATCATCGATGAAGGGGAATCTACATGTATTATGTCCAAAACTATGTGGCAACAACTTGGGTCACCCAAACTCATTCCTTCAACCATTACTCTTTGAGCATACAATGGCCACCCATCCCAGCCATAAGGCCTCTACCAAAATGTTCTTGGAGAAATAGGAGGTGAAAACATTGACATTGACATCAAATTCATCGATTCCTAATTGGATTACAACATCCTCTTTGGACGTAGCTTCATGTACACTATGAAAGCAGTAGCCTCCTCTATATTTCACACCATGCTCTTCCCCCACAACAGGAATATAGAAACCATCGACTAGTTAACTCACTATGAACCCAATCAATCGAGTCAGGTAGATAATATCCTCCCTCTCATATGAGATAGCATCGACCCATCACCTATAATTGAGGTCGAAACAAGAATATTTCAAGGTCACTCACTTATGGGTTCTTACCAGGGGACACCCCCTCTAATTCTCCCACCTACCAACACATCTTAGGTTTGTGCAGGGTAAAGATCCCCAATAAACTTCCCCTTCAAAAACCCTTACCCTCATCCCCCATAGAGGTATCTACATCACTAACAATCCCCGAGGAAATCATTTATTAGTCCCTTATAGAACATACACCCATTCCAAAAAGTTCAATAATCACTGAACAAATACCTATTTGGTAGATGGTCCCCCGGGCAATAGCCCAAATACCCTTCTTTTACCCACCATCAGGTGTGTCAGCTTACTATGTCGTTGCTATTCTCACCTTACCCAACATGGTGATATCCATCCCAGTATGGCATCTAGAACCACCATCTATGGTACTGATCCCATCCATTTCACCTCATCCATAGGTATTTCCCACACAATCAATGGTTCAAACATCGATTGTTCCAACCAGTCACACTGTTGGAGGCAATGATACTAAGAAAGGGGGAAACAATTCTAATAAATTGGACACCAAGAATAAAAAGGAGTCCACCCTACCCTCTACACCTTAGATCCAACCCATAACCACATAACCTGCTTCGTCTAAGCATAAAGGTATTTGTACCAAGTTTGCATGCGTCATATGCACACAGTATGGCCAGTATACTCGACAATGTCTAACTCTCCCCTAGTTATGAGAAACCCTAGTAGTCATGCGACAAACATCATTGTTTGATCCCTCTCAAGTAACCTCCATCATTGCTAGTGTTACTGACATACATTATATCTCCACATTAGTAAATGAACAAATGATATGCCCATAAACATTATGTGATCAACTAGATCATTTCACATATATGTTCCCTCTCATCATTGCTTCTTGATCTCAACACATGGCTTCCCTTCCACATGACTAGAACCCCATTCAAACCCCTCTCGATCTGGTCTTGGGAGGACCTCTGTAATAAATCTCAACCATAACACTAGAATGACCATACTTCCTACCTCTAGCTTCGTTAGCTATAAAAATACTACACCCATCCGAATAATTCCCATCAAACCCACCCAATTCTCCTATAAGTACAACCCACGATATTTCTCCTCTAAAAAACCTGCGTCAATTTCAAATCCTCCAAGGAAAGGCCCATTTTTCTATGACGATTCATCCCCGATTATGCTCTCCACGCCCATGGATTTTTCACCTATTGTGACATGAAATCCCCTTCAATTGAGATCAACATGCACAAGTTGATTTTGACTCACTCAAAGAAGCACTCATCAACACACCCTTGATTAGTCCCCCCAAATTTGATAAGGATTATATCCTATATCTGTTGAGTTGATTTTAGACCTCCCATCAAACTCCACTGACACCCATGTGAATGAGAACTTCTTGGATGAACATTTATTCTTGATTTCATTCGACAACCCATGGTAAGGAGACATCCTCATATATCTTCATACGTAAACCAATTGGCCCTCGTCTCTCATGAGACGATCATCATGACATCTGTCATCTAGCCTCACGTTATCTCCTCATAGGATATGTCCTCTACCGTAGAGGGGAAAACACCATTCTTCATCGTCGCATCACCATTGAAGAAGAAGATAAATTCTTAAACGAATACCATAGTGGCGCATGTAGGGGTCATCTCTCTAGTATGTCCACAAAATAGGAAGTGGTTTGGGTTGGTTACTTTTGTCCCACTTTGTTTTACAACTACATCCAAGCTATCGAGTGTTGTGATAAATTTCAACTATATGCACATAAATCTAGAGCACCACCCACTCCCCTTCCATTGAATCATTACAGTAGGCCCCTTTTGGAAATGGGGTATTGATTTCATGACTTGCAACCCCTCATCCAACAATGGGAAAAAATATATCGTAGTCTCTATTGTCTACTTCACCAAATGGGTAGAATCCATGCCAACATTCAATAATACGACAGACATTGTAGCTCACTTCTTATTCAACCATGTCATTACCCATTTTAGATTTCCCCTCCAACTAGTGTTTGACCATCGTAAACATTTCAAAAATGAAGTATTCATTGACTTATCCTCCAAGCTAGGGTTTACTCATGAGTTTGATTCACCATATTATCCACAATTTAATGGGCAAGTGGAATTTGTCAACAAAGTCCTCAAATCCATTCTTCAACCCACTGTGGATAAAGACAAAATTAACTACCACCATATGTTATTTGCATCATTATGGGCATATCACACCACAGTTAAAATTGCTATCGTCTTCACACCATTTCATCTCATTCACGGAGTCAAAGTTGTCCTACCCATCGAATGTGAAATCCACACATTACACATGACAATCAAACTCATGCTTGACACAAGTTTGATGGAGCAACGATTTCTCAAAATCAAATCTCTATATGAGGATCGAAGCTCCTTTTTGAAAAACAACAAAGTGGCTAAAAAATGTTCCAAAGCGGTCTTTGATTGCTAAGTGAACCTTCGATCATTCAAGGAAGACAATTTAGTGTTGGTATATGACATCGCCCATGACACATTAGGCCATGGTAAATGTGAATCCCTTTGGCGAGGACCATTCATCATTCACAATTGTCTCACTAAGGGCACCTACATCTTGGATCACTCTGAAGGAGTTACCCTCAAAGACCTTGTCAATGGGTTATACTTGAATAAATTCTACCCTTAAGCATAGCCACCCTACCTTAGGCTCCTCTTGCATTTTCCTAGTTTTTTTAGTCTTTTTTACAAACCCCCTATTGCCCTCGCACAATAGCCTCCCAATTTTATTATATTATCCTCTCTCCAAGACAAAAAAGTGCCCCCCACCTTTAATTCTTCTAATCAGAACTCTCACACTCTCTCTCTTGTGCAAATGTCTATGCCTAAATTTTTCTTCTCACTCTCCCCATTTGACCAATTTCAGTTCCTTCTTAGATCACCTCTATTCGTCGATCCTTACTTAGACGAGTTCCCTAGTCTTGCTCTAACACATAGTGTATCGATGTGATCATCCTTTATTCCACCGTTGCATTGACACGTCATTGATTTCCTCACCTATACATAGGCCCCCTCCTATGAACATTACTTATGTGCATATGTGCTCCGCTAAACCTCACTACACATGTTCTTATCATTGATGAGGTGTGCGTGATCGATGTTGATACATCAGTAATGCTATCACAATTACCATTGTTGCAAGTTCAACTTTCACCAGTTAATTCCCTTTCACTTGCGTCGATGCATCACATAACATGACACTCCATCCCTTTTTCTTCGCTACAGTGCTATCGAAAAAGGTTCACCTCTTCATGCTCGATGCACTACCCGTTGATAAGTTTACATCTGTTGTCACTAATGTGTCAGTAGAAGGATGTAAACCCCTCGTCATATTCAAGCGCATTGATGATGATATTCTCCCTCTCACCATCATCGATCAGGTCAACGTAGCCCACTTTAAAAAATATAAAGGATGTTCAAACAAAACAAAGAAAATATAAATCACATCAGAGGAATTGGCAAGAACTCTGTCGATGTTCATCAACAAAATTAAAGGAAAATCCTTCAAAGCCATCAAAGGTTTTAGAAGAAACCTTGTCGATTTCCATCAGAGTTGTTGAGAGCAACTTGGCTATCAGAGCTCTTGAGAGGAACTTTGTCGAATTCTATTGGCAGACTTGAGCAAAAGTTTTCCAACTCCTATCATAAGTCTCAACCGATGAAGTTGAATGGAATGGCCCCGAAAGTGATCGATGAATATTAATCGAAATCACTCTGAATGAAATCATCAAGATTAATGGAAATATGGTCGATGCTTTGGTAAATTTAAACGAGCATGGTTAGACTGTTATGAAGTGTGAGAAATAAGTTCATATGAATTATGAGGCATTAAATTCTTTAGATAATGTAAATGGAATGAATGCTACAAAATGTGGTAGTTATGGAAGTAATGAATGAAAAATGCATGTTTTTAAGTTGCGGGTAAGACCCTAGATGCACTAGTAGATGAAAATATTATGAATACCACTTGGGGTGGTGGTCCAGATGAAAAACGTTTTTCCTGTGTACCTGAGGGTTTTCCTGTGTTACATGCTCCTTAATGTAAGAGGTAGGTTTGAGGGTTGTTGTTGCACAAGAGGAAATCCATGTATACTTGGAGGTTAGGCCACGAAGGTTATTATTATTCTAGTAAGTGGGCATAAATATAAAGAGTATCCATATACCTCCCATGAAAATGGTTCTCGGTTAAATGTGAGCACTAGCAGTGGCACAATAGATTCAATGAATATTGTCTCTAATTAACCTGTTAAAGTCTGCCCTATGTCGAGTTTCAAGAACTAACAATATTGGAGATAGACCTAGGAATATAGAAACACTTCATCAAAATAAGTTTTTTCCAGTTGATGCATAAGATTATGACGACTTCCAAAGCCAACTATATGGTTATCTATTGTAGAAGAAAGATTATCTTACTGGACAAAGTGAACTTTTAATAACTGAAGATACTACAAGATAATAATGCAAAGCAAGATAGATGAGACAAAAGATGTTATGAAACGAAAAACAAGTGAGGTTGATAATGTCAAAACTGAAGAGAATGAATCTAAAATAGATTCTTAATTATCATCAATGGGGCTTGACAATGTGAGTATCTCAAGTAAAGAAGGCTTTGGCAATAACCCTGGTTTTGACCCAAGTTGAATCTAAATACAATTTCTAGAAAATCAAGAGATTCAAAATCTACACTTGGCACTAGGTTATAGCATGTAGCAAAGGGAAAACAAAAGAAACCGACTAGTCTTGTTGGGAAGTTTGTTTTCTTCGACTCACACTCACTTATTTGGATAAAAAAATGTGTAGTGTGGGTGTTGGTTGAAATTGAACTTGATTGTGGTCTCCTGGAATCCATTTTTGTCAATATCGGGGATCTCTCCTTCAAACAACCACTAGACTTCTGGCGGGAGCCTTTTCGATGTCATCTATGCTAAAAAATAGGACACTTGAGGAATTCATGTACAACGCCAAAGTCTGCGCAATCCAGAACCTCTTTGGATCAAGTTGGTTCAAATCATCTCTGAATTTGGCCCATGACACCTCCCTCGGTAAGATGCAGGACTTTTTTCCTGAATTCTTTTATAAAATATTTGATGATCAGTTATTTTGTTTAAAAAATAATGAGTCTCGGGTCTTAAATATTTTTAAAGACTTTTGGAAACTCCTACTTAACAAGTTGGATGTATCTTTACTTATCCCTGTCCCCCTCAATGTTGTCCCTATCCCTCATGTCCCTTCCCCCTTTCCATTGGATCCTTCTAAGTTCCCTGACCAGATTGAACACACATGACTTTCTCTTTCCCGCCTTGAACACACTAGTCATGTTCCTTGTCCCTCTAATGTTCCTACCTCCTCCTCCACTCCCACTTCCACTACGTTTGAAGTTTCCTCTCTTAAAAACCTCTCCCCTTCAACTTCCCCTCTTTCTGACCCCTCCCCGGACACCTTCATTAAGACCTCTTCAACCCTCATTCTCACGCCCCTTTCCCCCTTTCCTCTCATTGTTACAAACTCTTCTTCTAACCACCTTCCAGACTGTTCCAATGTAACTATTAGGAAATCCCGACACAGACCTCCAAAAAATCCTCTTGGCTCTATCGAAGGCAAAATTTCAAGATTAAAAAACACAGAGCCTCCCACCTCCTTTTCTCCCTCCTCTTATCAAGAACCCGACAACTCCATTTCTTCAGCCCTTAGAGCACCTCTGCCGACTATAGGTGTTCCTTAATGATCATTTTTTCACTCAATCTTTGTGGGTTTGGAAGCCCCACTAAGCTAGCTTCCCTCAAAAGATTACTACTATAGATCAAACCCGATACAGTTTTATTTCAAAAAACTCTGATTGATGGTGACAAGGAAAAAAACCTCTTTTTACAGTGTCTTCCACATTGGAATGTCGCTGCCTTATATTCTATTGGTCGCTCCGGGGGACTCTTTACTGGTTGGAACCCAACACTTGCTGAGTTTTGTGCCTTTGGGACAATTGCAGGTATTTTTATGGAAGGGATATTTAAGCATTCTAAAGACCCTATCAAACTTCTTAGTTGTTATGCTCCTTATAAGGACCGAGAGCCCTTCTGGAAACAACTCTTTGATTTAGGATTATTACGAGAAGACAATCTTATTATCGGGGGTGATCTAAATTTCACCCTCTCTGAAAATGAAGTGTGGGGAGAACTAGCACGAATTGACCCCCTGGCTGAGTTCATTGCCAATATCCTACATTTCTCTGGGTTAGTCGAGCTTCAACCTTTAGTTATATCACCTACTTGGCAGAATGGCAGATCTGGCTCCACCGACATCTCTAAAATACTAGATCGCTTTCTCCTAGACTCCAAGTTGTTCGATAGACATCATAAATTTCATTCTTTGGTTGAAGTTTCAACGATCTCACATCATCATCCGATCTGTCTACAATTTGATGGACCTTCTCGGAATAATTCTTCCCCCTTTAAATTTAATAGCTCCTGGATCCCTGATCCTAAGTTCATTACTTTAGTCCAATCTACCTAGGATGATATGCGAAGCTCGTCCGACAGTTCATATATACTACTTCTCTGTGATAAACTCAAAAACCTGAATATATCTATCATTAAATGACAGACTATTAAGAAGATACAACTGAGCACATACCTTGCCTCCATTGAGCAACAAATTACTGATCTTGTTTCCAAGTGTCCTACACAAATCTTTGAACAAGAGGATTTGGATTCACTTAAGACTCTCACTCAAAGGAAGAATGAGATCTTATCCATTGAATAAGCTACCCAGAGACTCAGGATCTGGGCTATCTGGATCGAGACAGGTGACAAGAACACTATTTTCTTTCACAAATTTGTGTCCCAAAGATGCAGTCACAACACTATTTGGGACCCGTCAGATGAAGAAGGGAACATAATATCTACAGATTCAAAACTACAAAAGATGGATTTCAATCACTTCAAAGCTCAATACAGAGCCATTGATTCTGAAAACATTGATACCCAACTCGATGTCCTCAAGACAGTCCCACGTTTCTTTAATGATGCAAACAATGAGGAGATAGGAAAACCTGTTACGATTTCAGAGTTAAAAGAAACTATTAGCGATATGCCTAAAGAGAAAAGTCTTGGTCCAGATGGCTGAACACAGGAACTTTTCCACAAGTGCTTTGATATCATGGGAATGGATTTACTCAAGGTCGTGGAAGAGTCTCTTTCTACAGGATATATCCCAGGGGCACTAAATGAAACTTTCTATGCTCTCATTCCTAAAATCAACAAGCCGATCAATTTTAATGACTTTAGGCCCATTGCTCTTTGCAACTTCACCTATAAATTTATCTCTAAGATCATCGCTTCTCGGATCAAAGATAAACTAGCCAATTGCATCTCCATCAAACAATTTGGATTTCTGAAGGATAGGTTGATTTTTGATGTTGTTGGCATCACTCAAGAGTGCCTCCATATGGGTAAGCTGGAAAAAAAAACTCTGTCATTTTAAAGCTAGATTTAAGAAAAGCTTACGACAATGTCAGTTGGCAATTCCTTAGATTACTTCTTGATTAGATTGGCTTAAATTGGCGTGTTTCATAGTGGATTATGGGTTGTATCAACTCTGTTAATACGACTGTGTTAGTTAATGGTGTCCCAACATACTTCTTTAAATGCCATCGAGGACTACGCCAAGGTTTACCACTGTCACCATTTCTTTTCCTAATTGTTATCAAAGTTCTTAGCACATTGATGACACAATCTGTGGCCTATGGAACTTTCCAAGGACTTAAAGTTGCAGTAAGTAATTTTATCTCTCATCTCCTTTTTGTTGATGACGTACTCATTATGGGAGCTAGGAAACTCGAATACTGGATGACATTAAAATCCATCCTCTCCAAGTTTTGTGTTGCAACAGGGATGGTTATAAACTGCCACAAATATGTTTTTCTTGTACAAAATATTGATCTGAACCTTAAGCACAGTTTAAAATCAGTTTTCAATATTAAGATTGAGAACCTTGAGCAAGGCATGAAATATCTTGGTTTTTCTCTTAATCCAAACAATTACAAAGTGAAAGATTGGATGTGGTTACTCAAGAAGATCGAAAAGAGGATCGGGAACTGGACCTTTCGATGACTCTCTCTCGGAGGTAGACTCACCTTAGAAAATTCAGTACTACAGAGAATTCCAGTCTATTGGCTCAACCTTGTCAAACTACCTACCTATGTGATCCACCGAATCTGGATTTTGCTCACAAAATTCATCTGGAAAGGAGGTAAGAAAGGCACTAGTTTTCATCTCACAAAATGGAAAAATATAGCCAAGCCAAAACAATTCGGAGGTTGGGGCATAATTTTTTTTTCTTGGTTTGCACAATCTCTCACTGCTAAATCCTATTGGAGATGTTTATTTGGTACAGGTCTTTTGATTTCTATCCTCTGCAAAAAATATCTCAATGGTATAGATATTATTTCCTGGTTGCGCATAGATGATCAAAAAACTCAAGGCACATCTATCATTTGGAATACCTTCATGCACTCTCTTCCGATCATCAAACGATGGTTGGTTTGGGAGATAGGATTTTGGAATCAATTTGTCTTGGGACGTGATCCCTTTATTGGCTGCAACGACACCTACAAACTATCACTCCCTCTTCTACAGGTTTTAAACAGTTCCAACATCTATACTTTAGCACAAGCAACAGTTCTTGTTGATACAGGGACCTTACAACATTGGATGGAGTCCAATCAGATTGGTGTTACAACAACACTTGGAAAATAATGGGATAATTTTATTTTAATCTTAAGAAGCAACAACATCCACCTCAAAAATGAAAAGGATAAACTGGTCTAGTCCTGGAATAGATCGACATGTACAGTCACTGCCAAACTAGCTTATCATTCCATTCTATTTTTTAACAACTTGGAAGAAAGGAATGGTAGTACAAAGCTATATGGTCTTTGAATATTCCAATAAAAATGATATGCTTCATGTGGATGTGCCTTAAGGACTGTATCCTTACTGGAGTTAATTACCAGAAAAGAGGCATTGGACCCTCGGTCTGCAACCTTTGTTTAAAGAATGAGGAAATTGCTACACACCTATTTGTGGAATGCCCAAAAACACAAAACATTTGGTCTGAAATGATAAAAAATCTGAAGATTGATAACAATTGGAAGTGTTCTACTATTGAAGAAAATCTAAGACACTGGTTCTTTCAATTTCAAAAATTAAGACACATCCTTTTTCTGGTTCTTTGGGGCATTTGGAAATTTAGAAACAAAATACTTTTTGAGAACTGGAACATATTGGATCCTATGATAAACATAAAAATTATCCTTTCTTTCAAATAATACTCATTCAATGAGGATGAAGATAAATTGGATCTTATTCTAAATCCAATTTATTTTGATGATAATCCAATTGGATTTTTTGATGGTACAGCTGCAGAAAATATTTGTGGAATTGGAATTTATCTAAAACTCTCTTTTAAGCACACATTCAAAGCACATTTTTTTGGAGGCACATGAAATAATATGAAAGTTGAGCTCATGGGACTTTGGGGAGTTATTTTACTCTCCTCCCATATTTCTATAAAAAATCTAATCGTTGCAGGTGACTCCAAGGTCACTATCGACTAGATAAATGACAAATCCAACCTGAATCTTATTTATCTCAACCACTGGAAAGACATGATCAAAAGATTAAAGACTGGATTTGAGAATATTAATTTTATGCACATCCACAGAAAATTCAACAAAGTATCAGACAACCTATCAAAAAAGGAACTCAAAGACAATACAAGCTGGTTTTTTTATGAAGACTTGGTCAATGGAACTACTGTTAGCTCTAGAAAATTTTACATTTTCTAGGTTGAAAATACACAGTTGTATCATTTTTGTTAAGTTTTGTATATGTCACTTGAGTGACTTTTATAGCTACTACAGGTTATTTATGTGGAAGGAGAAATTCCATAGATATTTTTGATAGATACTTTCTTGAAACATATGTAACATAAAGTTTCATTTGATTCTAATAGAATAACAGTGAAACTATTTTTTTTCGCGTGCAAAAAAATAAAAAAATAATATATATA
>JZKD02S2046543.1:8003-19262 GCA_000966675.3 Picea glauca | reverse complement strand
TGTGCTCCAAAAGCATTAAGATAAGATTTCCAAGATCACCATACTTCCTCCAAGTTGTTGTTGTCATATAGAAAGGTATCATAAGGGATATTATTGGATTTAATAATCATGAACTTAGTCTTATCAGTATTAACATTCATACCCATATTGGAGCATAAATCCTTGAGGATTCTTAGTTGATTTTCAATATCATGGGGACTCCTTTCCATAAGAACGATATCATCAGCATAAAGAGGAAGATTAATGACTATACCAGTGAGAGTAGGGCCGACACAACCTGCTTTTTCCAAGAATTCTTCTAACTTGTAAATGTATATGCCACAAAGGGTAGGGGACAAGGGACAACCTTGTTTGACTTTGATATTGCAGTTAATCTATTTTGACCAACTCTCCGTTTTTTTAAACTTAGCAATAACGTTCTCATACATCCTTATTGCAACAACCCTCAAATCGAGAGGAACTTTTATCTCTTCCAATCTATTCCAAAGGTTTTTCCTAGGAACTATGTCAAAAGATTTTCTAAAGTCAACAAAACAACAAAAAAGATTGGTTTTAGTATTGCGGAACTCCTCTGCAATGATCCTAAAGGTAACAAGATGGTCCACAGTTGAATGATATCTCCTAAACCCGGCCTGGCCTTTAGCTCTTTTACTGTGACTTTCTAGCCAAAGGCTAATCTTCTTTTCAAAAATAATTCCATAAAGCTTGGCTAATTAGAGGAAATGTTTCTATCCCCATTTTTAAAAATAGGAACAATGAGGCTTTGCGTCCAGGGTTTAGGGAAGCCCTGCTTGAATTTTAAATTGAAGAGCTTGTGTATGTGAGGGATAAGGATTGGCCCTCCGATTTTAAAAATTTCAGATTGGTAGCCTTCAATGTCCTTAGCTTTCCCATTTGCAAGCTGCTTAACTCCGAACTCTATGTCATCTAAATAAAAAAATGATTCCTTTGTCGGGACAATAGGAATGGTTTCCATGGAATTAGGGAACTCATAAAGACTTTTAAGGTAGGAATTCCATTCCCTTAAGGGAATCCTATTATTTTCTTTAGTATTTCATTTTAGAATTTAGCTCCATAACTTCTTAGGATCCAACTTGTATAGTTGTGAAAGTTGTTCTTGCCTTTTATTGATATTGTATCTTTTTTTCCTTTTAATTAGGGCTTTGTACGTATTTATCTTATCAACTTTTAAGGACTCATTAGAAGCATTCTTGGCACAGGGGCAGACCCAGGGTTCAACGCTACAACAACGCACCAACAAAACCCTAACTACTGGCCCTTTCAGCATCACCTGCGAAGCAGATGAAGTCTCATCCGAGGTAGAGGCAGGGGTGGTTATAGGACTCAGATGTATGCAACCTTAGATGGGACACAGATCTGTGATTCTAATAGTTAACAAAGCACTCAACAGTTATATTTATCAATATTCAGTTCCTAGTTACAACACAGTAAAACCCTAATCACAGTACAACGTAGTATTCATTCATATCTAGCTTCTAGCAGCACTTAGCATGATGAAATAGATCAGATCTTAACAGATTCAACACTAAGCACATGTATATAAGTTAGATCTAACATTCATCCATATTAAGCACAAAGAAACATCATTTCTATCTAACATTCATCTATATAATAGAAAGTCACACATAAACACGCCAACACATTGCACAAAGCAGAGAAACACATCATATACGTGGTTCACCCCCCCCCTTGGGATACGTCCACCAACTCTTCTTCTCTTCTATTATATTTTTTTAATCAATTACATGTACAGAGCCTAAAAAACAATACTCCACATAGGACAAGAGATCTACGCACTTCGCTAGATCCTCCTTCCCTGAGTTAGGTTCAACACAAAGCCTCCTCTCGATCTCTTACAACCCCTTGCACTTAGCCTTACCAGTTTTACATAGTATGCACAGAGAAATTACAATCCTTTGATCAAGTAGATCGATCACTACTAATTTATACATCGCCTAGATTATATATATATATATATATATATTACAAAAGTGGGCCTAGGCATGGGTAAACCCATGGGCCGACCTTCCCATACCTGTTACATGATCCCAAAGATAAAAAATCCCTAAAAAGGGGCCGAGATCCTGCAATATCCTCTTCGTCTTGCGCTTTGTCTTTGAGATCCTTTCAAAGTCCCAAAAATAGTTCAATCATGACCAAGAATCCTCAAAACTTGGTTAAGGGCCAACAAACACCTAACACTCACCTGTGACTCGTCCCGAGTCACTCTGATTTGACTAGTTCTGCTTCAAAAGTCTTGATATTAGCTCGAGATTCTTCGAATTGTTGTTGTGCTATGACCTCTTGTTCAATTAACTCTTGTATGACTACTTCTTTGACAAGTCCTTCGAGGTGTTGTTCAGATGCAGTGACAACTTGCTCCAGTTCCACTCCTCGACCTTCAATTTCTGTGAATAGTTGGTAAGCCTCGTCCTGTACAGGTTGGAGCCTTTGAGTTACTTTTATAAATTTTCTCTGAATAGTATGGACCTGCTTCTAGGCAGTGCGTTTCTCTTGGAATCGCTTCATTCTTTCTACAACTGACAAGGGCTTCAACTATGCATGTATTGTCTCTGCTTGATACTTCATTTCATGGAGCTGTGACTCTAGTGCCTTCAATTCTGCGTTCTCAGTGAGTTTCTCATTAGTCTCGGCACTTCGATCACTAATTTTCTTGCATTCCAAGGAAATAGCCTTTATTCTCTCGACTGCACTCCAGGCAGTCTCTTCTCTTTGATCTCTTACATCCTATGGAGTGCTGGGCACTGTGCGAAGCTCTAAATCTGTTATTCTTTGTTGTAGCTGCTGGATGGCTTCCCTGAGCTAATATACTTGATGTTCAACCCGATCTTCTGCCCGTGGCTCGAATCCTTTCACAGAGCAAATTTATTTGTTGACAGCTTCTTTTACCTCGAGTTTCCCTTCGAGCAACTGTTCCTTTTCTTGCTGCATTTGCACTTTCTCCTCGTCAAACTTTGTCAAGAGAGAAGTCTTCTCCTACTCTGCAACTCAAAGTTATTCTACAAGTACTCCTTGTACTTGATTCAAATCTTGGGTGGCTTGTTCTGTTTCTTCTTGTGCTCGTCAAAGGCGAGCTTCAATTGCATCTGCTAGTCGACGGAGTTGGGATGGCTCATCTCCCAACTCTTGTTCTCCTAATGGCAGGGGCACAATGGATACTGTGAGGTTGGACTAAAGGGCATGTTGTACCCCTTTGAACTCGACCTTAAGTCTGTCATATATTTCCTCTTGCTTAGCTTCTTGTTTCTCCATGATTTCTAGCGAAGCATTGTTGAGGGTTGCTACGATGAAGTCAAAGTCATCAGTAGTAAGCATGGTATTCATCTTGGTCACGGTGGCTTTTGATTTCTTCCAGGAATAAGGCTTCGAAGGAGAAGCCTTCATCTTCTTCAAGGGGTCAGCCTCATCTCTAGGTGGTGTTACTTCACCTTTATTGTGTTTAGCTTCTCTATTTGTCATCTCTTCTACGTCATCATCACCTCCTTGCTTAGGTGATATGGAAGCAGTCTTCCCTGAGGCACTTCTTAAATCTTGTACCTCCTCAGTCTTCTTTCTTCTATTGGTTCCAGGTGTGTCTTATTCTTTGTGAGTGGTCTCCAGGTTGTCCAGTTTAGGATCAGTCATCTCTGCAGGGTCATCGAGGATAAAAATATCTGTCGACCAGTCCTTAGTGATCTCCTCCAGGTCCTCTTCTATAAGTTTATAGTACGACTGGAGTTGTTCCTTATGTTCATCAGCTCTCGTTGTAATGTAAATGAAATGCCGATCTGTGTTGAGCTTCATCAGGGGTCATAATCTCTGTAAGGTGTTTGGAGTCATGTGAGGCTCTACTTCTATGGCTCTCTTTAGATGAAGGTAGTGCGTATGAAAAACAATGTTCGACTTCCACTATTTTTTCATATCGCTTGAGTACCAAAGTGTAGCGAACTTTGTGACAAGCAGTTCAAATGGCTCGATGTCCTGGAAGGTCGCACCTTTTGACATCTCCCACACAACAAAAGTGATGCGGATCATGAGCCAACTGAAGTGAAACTTGTAGCCCTGATCCTGCGCTTCACGATAGTCTAGTTCAAGCTGATTGACTAGGTACTTCACCCAGTTCATTTATAAGCCTTCTACGCACTTCCCCATAATGTCGATGACAAATCTCGTGACCTGTGTGGGTTGGTTCTTGCATACCATCTTTCTAGCTATTAACTAGCATGCTAGGTGCACTGCACCATTTTTGATCGAGGCTACCTTGTAGCCTCGTGTCCCCTTCTCAAAATCGCCATATGTGTCCTTAATATTCTGTGCTAGCACATAATATGTTGCTTTTCCTAGGTAGAACTCTTGCGGATCAGGTCCTTGCATACTCAACCCTGTGATCCTATGGATCAAGTTCAGATTGACTGTAATACAATGGTCTAGCCATAAATAACCTCCATGGTAACATGACAGTAGCAACTTGATATAAGCGTTGACTTCCTGATGCCTCCCAAAGTGGGGGACTTTCATGACATTTAACAAGGTGGACTGTGCGAGGTTCATCATCCATGGCCGAGGGATTATTTTTAAGTTCTTTCCCTTCATCATGGTCAGGTATTTGTATGGGGCGAGCATGATGTAGTTTTTGCGATCTCCGAGGTTGAAGTCACTGAACTTCAATGCTGCGATATTATCCTGCTGTACTCTTACTGCACATATCCCCTTCGGGAGGTACACAATAATCATGGAGTATTCAAAATATCTTGTCATGCTATCTCAACTCACCGTGCCGGCTAGAGGCAAGATATAGTCAGGTAATATAGATGGAATCAACTTCGCATTGGCTAGGTTGTCTCTGTGCTTGGTTCTCTTCTCTACTATCAATTGGGATGGCCCTGATCCATGAGAAGTCGACTAAGAGGCTTTCACTTCTCTCGTCGATGACACTTTTATACCTGCAGACATCGACATTACTCTTTCGATCATGAGGTCGATGAGAACTTCCTTGACAATTTTCTCTACAGCATTGAAATCGTCCGACATACACGCTCGGGGTTGAAAATCTCAGGTTTGGAGAGTAATATCTCAATGCAATGGGATAAATGAAAAACGCGCGATGATCACTATGTGAAAATCAAGTAATCTGCGAGCTCAAATTCACAGTTAGAAAAACCTTTCTCGGTGCATGGCGCGATGGGATAAATAGATACTTGGTAACAGATCTCTTGCAACGGGTAAAAAGCCTTCATTAACTCAGTTCTGTCCGTTATGGCATAGTCCCAACGGTTTGGTGGTGAGTTGTCTGACCATTAATTCCTTTCTTCCTGTTCGGGGCATCAGTCTAACGAATATACTGTGCCCAACGGTTATATTGCTTCACCATGGCGAACTGCCATGTGACGTTGTTCTGATAGTCCGACGAAGCTCCAATTCTACACATTTTCCTTCCGCGAAGTTCTCTCAGGAACCTTTTGTAACTTTTCTATCTTAGCTCTCTTCTTAGTTTTCTAGCCTTCTTTCTGTTAGCTATAATTCTTGTCATGGGCTCTAGAGCATTCGGGTCTGCAAGTTGCACAAAATTCTCAAGCGCAGCATGGGAGAATCCCTATTTTTCCAAATAGAAAGTCAAGCGAGCGGGTAAAATGTCGTCGGTAGCATCCAAGGTCTATTTTTATGAAGCAGATCAATGGTCGGTGGGTAATTGCAGTCAGCCGAGTCACGCCAAGTATAGCGCGGAAGTTTGTAAAGAAGTGGGCAGTCAGAAGTCTCCGTAGAGAGCTCGCGAAGTAACGAGGGTCATTGATCACGATCAATTGATGCGTGGGTTCATTTCTTGAAGTTGGGGTTCGTGAGTTTGGAGGGCGGACCATATCCTTTGGTTGCACGAGATCGTGAGTCGCGAGAATTTTTGAAAAGATCTCAGTCGTCCATCCCGGAGAAGTACGTGGCGCACGATCGGGTTCCATCGTCTCCTTGCCCTTCGTAGCTTTGAAGGAAGAGGACCAGCCTCCTCCCAGCCGTGAGACATGAAGTGAAGAAAGCATTCAGAGCTCAGGCCCACAGTATTGCCGAAGTGTTTTCGGCCGTTCGTCCATAGGGGACACCTGGCAGCAAGTAGAGTCATCTCAGTGCCTCGCTCATCGCAACTCCAACGTGCAAAAAGCAGTTCCATCATATCCTGATATGCGAAGTAGCGAGAGCATTCAGGACCTGGGGCCCACCGCAGTGTCGAATGAGTTTAGAACCATCGGATTTGAGGGATGCGTGGCACCAGATTGAGCCGTCCCGGCATATTGCTCATCGCGATTTCGAGGAGCAAGGAGTAGCCCCTACATATTCACGAACGTCGAAAAGCACCATGGGAATAGGCACGTGGTCACAGCCTGTGGGAACTTGGAAAAAGAGAGGAGCTGTGTAAAGGAGGCCGAAACGCCGAGTTCAGTTACAGAGGGGATCGTTGCAATCTCCAAGCGCCACCAGATCCGATCTCCATACTGTTTCTTTCCTGGAGTAAATGACGATAGGAGCGGGTGGTTGAAACCTCCTTTCATTCATTAAGTAAGGGGATGGAGGGTCTGGCAATCCGTCTGCCCAAAGAAGTCATGTGTATCGATTTTCCCAAAGGTGCCATGCTAAAGTATTTAACTCAACAGAGAAGTCTACGCATGCTAGCTCAACACTCAATGGCTCAGCTACCCTCTTTGCAGGGGCCATGCATAGTTAAGATGGTGTTTAAAGGAAGATATCAGTACAAGTTTGACTGAAGGGACATCAAGCTGTGAGTCACTGGGCACGCATCTGTTAGGCAAATTTTTCTGAGTATATAGGCTTAGTTTCTATATTTTGTAAGGATCGATGGTTGAGCAGAGCTCCCGGTGGTAAAGTTTTAATGAAGCATTGTTGCTCTGGTTATGTATGAACTTTTGAGACTTCTTGCCTTATGAATGGTAGTTTCTTTATGTCTTTGTTTACACTGTGTTAGAGCAGCTCAGAATTGGAGGATCCAGTCAAGTTGTAGCTATTATAGGATGATGTTGTAATGGATCATTGTAATAGTTGCGCTGTCTCTAATCAGTTCTTGTGATTTTCCCAGCGCTGAGTGACTTGGAATTGGAGGATCTAGTCAAGTCCCCTTTAGTTCCTTGAGACCCTGAACCAAGCAGATCTTGCATTTAGAGTCTTTCTTCTGCAAACTGTCGAAATCCTATTGCCCAAAGTTGTTTGTTCACCTTTCTTACTAAGTCTTCCACTTGTTCATCTTTTAATCAACCCACTAGCTGAAGTAAGGTCGAGACCTCCTTTGTTACTTACGTACCAGACCCAGTCCCTGAGTTAGAGTAATATATCCTCGAGTCTTCATCTCCATTTGATCATCCCTTTATAAACAAATCGTGACATTAAAATGATGGGTGTCGGGCTCTGCTCCTGCAAGCAATCCAGGAGTGACTTTCGACGCTAACATTTCTGGCGCCGTTGCCGAGGACGAAGTTGAAAATTTTCCCCGAGATTGAACGACATTGAGCCTCTGATTCTGAAGGTGCATCAGGTTTCAGAGCTTTTGAAGATTGCTACTGTGCACCTAGCGACTCCATTGTGACGACTCCACTGGAGCGAACCTGTTGTTTTAGTTGTGGCTTCCAGAGGCAGACACATGCGGTCACATCCACAGTTGCCTCTAGCTATGCCCGAAGCAGATCCAGAGGCGGTGTTCAGAAAGTGAAAGGCCTTTGAAGAAGAAGCGTCCACCCCCAAACTAGGTAATCCACCATATCCTTCTATGGGAACTCCTTTTTCTTCTCCTCAGTTTCCTGACAGACCTATTCCTGGAGTTTCCCGTTTCCTGAATTTCGGGAGTGTTCCTGTTGGGTTTCCCTCTCCCGGTCTGGGACCGAAGGGACAAGACCTTGTCACTCCCCTCTCCCCTGAAACTGTACCTTGGCGTAGACCCGGGAACACATAATATTTCCCCACTCCTATCTTTACTACTCCTGCGCAAAGAAAAGCACCTGTTGACTTGAGCTCGTTATCCTTCTCCTTAAATCCCCTCTTGTTTCCCACTCCACTTCGGGACTCATTCCCAGTAGCCCCTTCATGAACTCCTTCTCCTCCTGGTTCTCCTCTACCTAATATCCTTATGGTTGGTGCTAATCCCCCTTTGAATAGAATGGACGCCATAGTCACTTCCAGATACGCTCCCTTAGTCCTACCCCATCCTATGAACCCCCTCCCTGCTGGAGATTACTTGAAGTACATGCCCAAGTTTATTGGGGAAGGAGACATAACTGATGAAGAGCACCTGGCTTCTTTCTACAGTTATGCAGACAACCTCAATATTGAAAATGAAGATGTCTGGATGAGAGTCTTCATCCAGAGTCTAGATGGCGAGGTGAGGAAGTGGTTTAGAGGATTGGCTCCAGGATCTATTGTTGGGATTGAAGCTCTAGATAGTGCTTTCCTGAGGCAGTGGGGAGAGAGGAAGGATTTCATGTATTACATGACAGAGTTCGGGTCTTTGAAGAATATGGATGGAGAGTCTATCTCTAACTTCTCCAAAAGATTCAATAAGATGTATAATAAAATCCATGCCGAGATAAAGCCTTCAGAAGCCTCGGCCAAAATTTCTTATGCTAGTGCGTTTGGCCTCGATTTCTGCCTATTATTGAGAGAAAGAAGAGCCACCTCCTTGGCTTAAATGCAGGATGCGGCTATAGAGGTGGAATCTAATGTAATAGCAGCTAACAGACTGAGAAACAAGGTTGATGCAGACAAGAGAAATGGAAGGTCGGAAGCCTCGACTTCTGACCCATCGGTGCCCCACCCTCAAGTAGAAGAACTGACTAGGATGGTGAAGTCTCTGTCTGCGGAGATGGAAAGAATGAGAGTGGAAGGGAGGCAAGCATACACGGGCCCTCTGAATGCCAAAAACAAGGGAGGTTTCAGGAGGCCCAACAATTTTACTCCCATGAATGTGCAAAGAGAGAAGGGAAGAGACAGAGAAGACCAGAAGATTCAAGCCCCTTTCCAAAACAATTTTGTGGCCGAGGGGAAAGAAAGAGAAACATACGAGCTTGATCCTGAAATCCATTGCTTCGGAAACACTCCTCCTTTTCCTCACCTCACTCAATTGGCATATGAGGAATCTCTCATGGACAACCAACTAAATGAGCTGAGCAAGGGAGACAAGACTAGTAGCCGCCAAGGCAGGTATAACCTGAGGTCCCAGAAGAAGACATTGGCACCCGATGTCCCTGAGAAGCTCACTAGAACAGAGAAACCTGCTAATGAAGTAGAAGATTGTCACAGAGGTAAGAAGGCTCAACCCCTCTCTCCCATTGTCCACAATCACGCCCCTGAAATAAGATAGATTCCAAATCTTGCATCTTCTTTTAATTTTGAGCATGAGATTCAAAAGATCAGAATCCCTGTGCCCCTCATCGAGCTGATTAAACATGGAGAATTTAAAAAACGCTTCTCTGAGATTTTACAGTCTGAATCCTCATGCCTTCCCACAGACTCCATAAACCTTCAGGGCGAAAATCCAACAGTTGTCCTAGGTCCCATGGTAGAAGACATAGATGATTCTTCCCCTCCCTTCTACACATCCCTAAACATACATGATAAGGTGCTACACAACTGCTTGATGGATTCAGGGGCTTATCACAACCTCATGCCCAAAACTGTCATGGAAGAGTTAGGACTAGAAGTCACCAGAGCCTATCATGACCTCTATTCTTTTGACTCCAGGAGAGTTCAGTGTCTTGGAGTTATTAAAGACCTGGTTGTAACCTTGTTTCAACTACCCATGAAAAGTGTGGTCATGGATATCGTAGTAGATGATGTCCCCCCCAAGTTCGGTATTCTATTGTCAAGATATTGGATAAAAATACTGGGGGGAACCTTGCAAATGGACCTCACGTATGATACTATTCAAGTGTTTGGAGGAGAGCATAGAAGGCTATATAGGGAAGCCCAACTGGCCTACATAATCAGTGATGAAGCCAACCCTACCAATCATCCCATCTTTTCCTTGGACACTGATTTAGGCTCCAGTTTACTATAGCTCACCCATGCCCCCAAGCCTCCTCTCAAACTCAGAAAGAAACCCACCAGTTCCCCTAAACGTCCTCCCTCCATCACCCCCATCTAAAAACTGTTCTTTGATGGAGCCTCTTCCAGGGAAGGCGCTGGAGCTGGGGTGGTTTTTGTGTCACCTGCTCAGGAAACCATATCTCTGTCATACAAATTAGAATTTGACGCTACTAACAATGTGGCAGAGTATGAGGCTCTTGTCCTGGGATTAAGAGTTGCGAGGGAAATGGGAATTCAGGAAGTAGCAGTGTACGGTGATGCAAAGTTGGTGGTCCAATAGATTAGAAACGCTTATCAGGCTAAGCATCCTCGACTTAGAAGCTACAGAAACGAGGTGTGGGATCTAGTTGACAGTTTCTTCTCAACATTTAACATTTATTTCATCCCAAGAGAGAAGAACACAGTGGCAGATTCCTTGGCTGCATCAACAAGTAATTTTAAAGTACCCTTGCCCCCTAAATTTAGATATGATGTGGAAGTGAAATATAGGCCCTCCATACCTGACAACGTCAAACATTGGAAGCTATTCGAGGATGATCTCGAAATCAAGAAGTTCTTGGAGACTGTCGAAGAATTTTCAGAGATTCATATCGACCAAGACTCTGTCTCTGAAGAAAGGCTTGATGGGGGTAATTTTCTGAATAAGATTGCAGAGCATAGCATTGTGCAGCTGCCCAACAATCATATTCCAAGGGGACTGGTTCCTTTGGAAAGGCTCTTTGATAGAAATGATGTATCATTAAAGGGATAAATCTCAGAGGATGACACTGGTACTATTCAATGCAACATTGGGACCAAGAATGAGCCCAAGTTTGTCAAATTTTCAAGAAGTCTGACAAAGGAGCAGAGGTCTGAATACATTGGACTTTTAAGGGAATTCGCTGATGTTTTCGCCTGGACCTATGAAGACCTCAAAACCTACGACACCTCTATCATTCAGCATAAAATCCCACTAAAGGAGGGAGAAAATCCATTTAGGCAGAAGCTGAGATAGATCAATCCTATGTTGTTGCCTATCATGGAAAGGGAAGTGAAGAAGCTGCTGTAAGCTCAGATCATTGTACCACTGAGATATTCAGAATGGGTGGCCAACTTGGTGCCAGTAAGGAAAAAGAATGGAGAAATCCGACTCTGTGTAGACTTCAGAAACCTGAACAGGAG
>JZKD02S2046532.1:10126-21925 GCA_000966675.3 Picea glauca | reverse complement strand
ATAGGCACTTAGGGGGTTAAAAAGAACCACATTTCTCCTCTTTTGCTTTGGTTTCCACATGGATGTGTTGTTTTGATTGAAAAATTTAAGTTGATATTCTTTGCTATCACATATAAAAACACTTGCATTGGGACCCGAAATCAACTTTACTCATTGAGTATTCTCTTCTCTCACACCATAGAGAGATCTTGAGAATCATAAAGGTGGTTAAGGGGACATTTCATCTCCCTTAAACAAAATCTTTAGGAGAGGACAAAGCCTCCCTAGGGATCCTCTTAGTTTCTTTTTGAAATTATCTTAAATTTGTAATGGCCCATACATGCCCACATATTGCAAAATTAGGATAGTTTTTGAAATTGCTTTCTTAGTTTACATCACTAGGAGAGTTTAAAGACCAAAGTAACTGGCCCATACATGCCCACATGCTTGCAATCTAGGATAGGTTTTTGAAAGATTCTTTAGTATAAACCACATTAGAGAGTTTAAAGGATTGGTAAGGACACATATGCCCACATGATAGTTGTTTAGAGATTTTAAAATTCTACAAGATTGTACCAATGACATATAGCAAGATAGGTAATCAAGATTTGTAAGGACCACAGGAAGTCATCATGTTGTAAATTGACACTTAACTTATTAAAATTTGGCACATTTTTATCACTTTCTCACACACAAAGTCACTCCTCACTCACACAATTTCATCTTAAATTGTGGAGGTTGAAGTAGGTCTTCTCCAAAGGAATTCCGAAACATCCCACTATTTCTTGAAGAAATTATCCAGACCCACTTAATTCAAATGATATTGGTTCACACCCCCAATATCTCAACCAACCACATCTAAATTTTTTATAAAAACTCACTAAGTCTTCCTCCACAGGGGGTGGCGAAAGAAATTTTTTAGTCTAGGTGGGATCTTGGGGGTAGGCATCCAAATAACCCCTTGTTATCTGGTTCTCACATTTTTTAAACATTAGAAGTTGACAAATAGGGAACTTTAAAAATCCTCCAAGTCAAGTGTTCCTAACACCATAAGGCAAGGATATACCCATGAAGGATGGAAGGCCAAGGTCCGGTTGTTCTATGCGTCCCCCCTTGAGTCACCCAACTCTTGGAAGGGATCCATCCCATGACCCATTTCTAAGGCTGAAAATCTAAATGTTGCACTTTGACCGAGGTACCTAGTGGCCAAATTTAGGACATCTACCCAGGTGGAATTTGTGGGCTGTAATTGCACCTTGATCAGATTTTGTGTGGCTATTGGGAAATATCGCCAGCTATTTCAAGATATGCACCCTCTACCCCTAATTATAACTGATTGTTTCATCCTTCACTAGTTCCTCTTCTGGTGGCTTTAGAACCCACTTTTGAGTGCTCTTGGAAGGTCCAGTGCTATTTGAGAGGAAGGACGATACGTCTTTTTAAGACACAAGCATTTTTTTTCTTTTTTCTCCCACATAGACAAAATCCACCTACCCACATGTATGCTTATTTACAATTGATTTATGTATGATGCTTATTTGATTACATGCGACTGTGAGATATATTATGAAGGTCCAAATTATCCAAGTCTACTGTTCATTTATTTATCTCATCACCATCTGCACACATTCACTTTGCTAGTCGGACATCATAGGGGATCGACAAAATCCCTGTCATTCTAGACACTTGCAGAATCCCCTCCTATTCTAGGAGGAGTTCCTAGTCTTGCCAACTCACTGGCTCAACCGTCTCACACCCCTATGAGTGCCACTATTTTGAGATCATCTTTACTTGGTTCCACCTTACTTAGGTCCACTTCCCAAGGCCATCCATCCACTATCTCTCCTTCACAAGGATGCGAAGGTCAAAATTATTCTCAAGGGAGAAGTAAAAACCCACCAAACTCCCCTCAAGGGTCAGGTCCACCACCTTTTCACACCATGGATGGAACTAATACTCCACTGCCACCCCCCATACCATATTTGGTGTCCCTCAACATTCCTGATTTGAGTAAAATCACAAATTACCCAATATTGCATGACCCCACATGACCCAATATGCCTACCAAACTGCCTTCAGACATTCCCAAATTTGAAGGAAAATTAGGGGAAGATCCCGTCAACCATGTCATGAAATTACATTTATGGTTCTCTTCAAATAACATCATGGATGACTCTGTCTGCTTAAGGTTATTTCAATGCACACTCATCAATCCATTAGCCAAATGGTATGTGGATGAAAAATCAGGGTCCCACGTGACTTTTGAATCCTTGGCCAAAGAATTCTTGGCCTTCTTCCAACTCCCAGATTGTCATGACACTGGGCTCAAACTTCTCTACGAGTGGAAACAAACCGTGTCTACACACATCGCAGAACACATCCATGAGTGACGTCGATGACGTAGTTTATGCAAATAAGAAACCACCAAAGAATGACGTCTCAATTGGTGTCTCAAATCACTCGTCTCTATCCTTGCCAAAGATATGGAATCCACATTCCCTTCATTTATGCTCAGTCAGGTTAATTATAAACAATAATACCTGATGCACCAAGATCCGTCCCATTCGGCCAGGACAAACTTGGTATGTCTCACATGACAGATGGATTGATTGGTACCACAACACACCACAATGTGTACATCCAACCACCACATATGTATGATACACCCAAATATTCGTCGATATATGGAGGGCCACCTTATTACCCTCCTACCCCTTATCAATAGTCATACCCTGTTTCCCTTCCTCCACCCATGAGTGGACCCTTTCTGACACCCATGATGCACCCGACCTCTAAACCAAGTTTAGGTACCCCCTCTACCTCAGCTTATAAACTGAGTACTAGTGAAAGTGCTATGCCTTCCTATGCACCCTACAGATCATTGCCACAAAAAGATCTGTATTTTTCATTTCCTTGTCCTCCATAGCCGATTTCCCCTCCATAAGGAAAACTACATGCCGGTGTTAACTTTGTTCAACCCTCTCCCATTCAACAATTTCAAAATTTTGAACAACTAAATACGACAAATCTGGCCCATTAGTCGAAGAATTCCAAGAAGAAAGGTTAAAACTGAAATAATAATAACCTAGGACCAGGGGAAAATAAACCCCAACAAAACCAACCTGTTGGGGGTAGCCAGAATCAGGGTAACCAAAACCCCCAAGGGGACAATAACAACAAATGCTAAGGGAGGAAAAAAAAACAAACCTCTAGACTAACTTCCCTTGCGCTCTTTGTGGTGAGAATGGCCATTAGACTCACCATTTCTCCCAAATTGCTGACTTCAAATGGATGAAAGACTCCATGAACATGCCACGTCCTCTTACGCCTCCTGCCCCTCAGTAGGCCCCACAACAATATTTGCAACAACCACCCCTGACCATGTTGCAAAACCCTATTCCACACCAAGGTGTGATGAATACCCAACAAGAGATACATCCTGCCTTGCCACAAATGGGACAGTATCAAAACCCTAGAAATTCGACAGATCACAATATCCTCCTCACTAGCAAAGAAGAAATTCTTCTGTAAACGTGTGGTCGTTAATACAACATGCCCCCTGAAACTAATCCCACCGCTTCAGAATCAGCTCCAACTCCAGCTGGAGAACCCTTGATGATTCCATGCCCTAACAATGAACTCCCCATCCGTATCCCTCGCATCCTGTTACTATGGAATGTCAACAACCCTTGGGCTGGGGAAACACACAATTATAGTCTGGTTGATGACTTGGTGCAATCTCCTATAGCCATGTCAGTATTGGAGGTCCTCCAAACTTGTCCAACTCAACAGAAATAATTACTTTCTTCCTTGGGGGCAGTCGACCCAACTGATACTAGACTCATCACATTTGATCTAGATTTTGGGGAACCTCGTCTCCCCGCTTTAGTAGCTTTCCAGATACTAGTTAAGTTTTGAAACATCACGGTTCATTGGTGTATCATTGATGAAGGTGCATCCACATGCATCATGTCCAAAACTTTATGGAAAAAACTTGGCTCCCCTAAGATAATACCATCCTCCATCACTTTAAGAGCTTATGATGGTCAACCATCTTCCCCTGAAGGGCTCTTTCAAAATGTCCTCGTTGAACTTGGGAGAAAAAAAATTCTTATCGACATTGAGGTTAGCGATGCCTCACTTGATTATAACATCTTGTTTGGATGTAGCTACATGTAATCTATGAAGGAAATGGCCTCTTCTGTGTTTTGAACAATGATGTTCCCCCACAATGGGAAGATCATCACCATCGATCAATTTTCACATTACAAACCTAACCACTCCTCCAACATTGATAACATATTACCTCTTGTCTGCACTAGTTCCGATGTGTATCCAATCATGGATATGGGACCCATAATATTTAGGGACCCATCCCTACTGGGGGCATACCATGGAACAACGCCACTCATCCACCCCTCAGCAAAAGTGCGTGTCATATATTCTAATGGAACTAAAAATGGAGATACCATTTGTCCCACCAAGGCATCTCTACCCCTCGACGTCCCACCAATGGAAGAAATTCTACCTTAGGAATTACCTGAGAATCCTATGACACCACTTATTCACAATTTGACCCTTCCCTAGGGGATAATCCCAGTTTGGGAAACAATTCCCCAAGCCATTAGTCAAAATTCCTTCTTCTACCCCCCAACAAGAGTATAATATTTTTAGGTAGCTGCAATGCTTAACCTTCCCAACATGGTGCTCACCATTCTGGTATGGTATCTACACCTAGCCGTGATGGTTCCTCAACCATCCCTCCCTCCCTAATTAGATGGAATCCCGATGTAGATTCCAATACTAACTCTGACCACACCACCCTCATACCCACTTGTTGGCACCACTGCTATAGCTGGGGGAAGACGGAAGAAGAAAGATCCCACCGCTCCACTTCCTCCCCGAGTTCAACCTCCTTATGCACTTTGCGAAAGAGAGGGACACCCCTCTAATCGATGCCCTTCTCTTCCTGAGTTACACAATCTGATCCAACTCCCTCTAGAAACCACATCTCTTGTTGCTTCACCAAGCACACCTAGTACTACGAAAATGTCCCCTAATATAGGCAGTAAAGGGGTGTGAACCAAATTCACATGTGCCATCTGTTCATAGTATGGCCACTATACTTGTCATTTCCTAGCACTACCTTAGTTTCGAAAGAGGCTGACAACAGTACATGAAACCTTTCAACAAGAGCCCTCTCCACCAACACCTTCGGGTACCCATGTCATTGAAATCCATTATGTCTCAACCTCAGTCACTGAATGAATGATATTCCCTTTCTCTCTTTGTGACTCACTTATCTATTTCACAAACCAGTGTCCTTTGATCATTGAATATAGGCATCATCAAATAACCCTTATTCAAGATCCTACGACCACCTCCCCTCCTGTGATGCAAGTGATTCCCCCTATCCCTTCTTCATATACTGTTAATATCACCTCCCCTGAGTCACTTCCCATCCCTCCCTGGTTCATGGATATACTTTCTGAGGAGTTTCCCCCAAATGTTCTCAATTCTTTGGTTCATTTCCCCCAAGAAATCTTACCCCTGACCATAGTTTACAACCCACAATGTTTGGACATTTGGTTTATGTCAAGCACGCCATTGCACCATAGTTGTGATACCCCCTCTACGTCATCACCATTGGAAGACAATCACACAGTGACATTCACAAATTTTACCTCCCTGGATCCCCTATATTCTCTCATTTTCCACTGCGACGAATATATCCTGTAGGAACTAACTACCCCCAATTTCCCATGGAATGCGCTCCATCACAGAGCGCTTTTTCTATCACAGGAATCCTTTGACCCTCCTATCCAAGACTCCATATATACAATCAAAACCAAGGATTTTATTCCATCAGGGCATATAGATTGGTTCAATAACCCTATCCCTACCCCCAATGCTTTTGAAGAAGGCAACATGCCCAGCATTTCCTCCACTGTCAAAATCGACATTTCCATCAAAACAAGAATCATAGAGGAAATCACCATAGGCACCGCATGCTCCCCTGAGGCACTCATAGCTTACAAAGCTCTCTTTCAAAAATGCCAGGATATTTTTGCATGGTCATATACAAATATTCTCGGCCTCGATCCTTTTATCATCGAACATCGCATCGACACATGTCCCAATGTTGCCCCAGTCCGTCAAAAGAAATGCCCACTTCACCCATCCAAATATGCAGCTATAAAAGATGAAATTGAAAATTTACACACTGTAGGATTCATATACCCCATCACATATACCTCATGGGTTTCCAATCCCATCCCCGTTAACAAAAAATAGGGCACTATTCATGTCTGCACTGACTTTCACGATATTAACCATGCTTGTCCCAAATACAACTTCCCAACCCCTTTCATCGATCCAAATTATCGATGATTGTGCCGACCACGAGGCCTTGTCCTTCATGGATGGGTTCTTTGGCTATAATAAAATCCAGATTCATCCAGTGAATCAGTATAAAATCACATTTACTACCCCATGGGGTAACTTTTCTTATCGTGTCGAGGCACGGTTGTAGAGCAAGGCGTTGTTCTTCATGCTTCACGATTACGAGCTCCAACATGAAGGTCCACATGGTGGTATTTAAAATGAAGAGGAGCGATCTTCTATGGCGGAAGATGCTCCTGCCACATTTCAACATGGCTGTCAATGACATGTCATGGGAACTATTCGAGGAACGGTTCCAAGAGAGGCACATTTCTGAGGAATTTGTTGAGCGTCAACTCAATGAGTTCGACACCTTGTGACAAGGCAGCCACATGGTGCCCAAGTACGAGGCCCATTTTGGAGCAGCTTTGATATGCTCTGCACCAAATTACCCAGAAGCTTAAGGTAAAGAAGTTTGAGTTTGGACTTATTGTTAGAATTCAACTTCTACTTCGGGTACCAGGAATACTAGACTGAAGAACGTGTGTTGGATTGTGGGGAGCCACATTACCAACATTACTACCCAGAGGAAGGGGATGGAGCATATGGATCATTCAGACCCACCACCATGGGAGTTTTGGGCGAGGCCCATTGGATCCATGCAGCAGTGAATAACTGCTAGGTAGAGCACCAATCGACTGTGCTCGAGACGTTAGGTACCGTTGCTAACCAAACCCTTAGTATTTGATAGATCCGGTGCTACCGAGAGTTTCATCTTTGGTGCAACGCTAAAAGGGATTAAGGTAAAGGAAGTCAAATAGGATGAGTTTATCTTTGAAAAGATGTCTTCGACAACCAAACAAAAGGTTGGAGGAAAGGTTATGGGTTGTACCCTTAACCTGGGATAGGTTGTCACCAGTGCCAACTTGTACGTCACAATATTAGGATCTTTTGATGTCATGATCGGTATGGACTAGTTGGAATTGCATGAGGCGATACTCAACTGTAAGAAAAAATAGTTGATCTTGGTCAATGATGAGGGATAGAGATGCATGATTGTAGGTTGGAATGAGGGAGTTTTCCTGAGGTTTATCTCTTCCTTGTAGTTACGGAAGAGCATGCGCAAGGAATGTAAGATTTATGCGATCCTTGAGTTGAACGAGAAGGGAATAGTAGAAGGTCTAGAACACCTTCTTGTGGTGAGAAAGCTTGCAGACAGTTTCCTAGAGGAGTTACCTAGGATGTCACCAGAGAAGGAATTGGAGTTTACCATAGACCTGAAACCAAGGAATGAACCGATAACAAGAACACATTATCGAATGTCGACCCTGGAGTTATAGGATTTGAGAATGCAACTGAAGGAGTTGTTGGAACTAGAACTTATACATCTGAGTGTGTCACCGTGGGGTGCACTTGTTACCTTCATATGAAAGAAGGATGGGTCATGGAGACTTTTCATTGACTACCATCAATTGAAAAAGGAAACGATCAAGAATCAGTATCCATTGCCGAGGATTGATGATCTGTTCAATTAGATGAAGGGTGCGATGGTGTTTTCAAGGATCGATTTTTGATCATGGTATCAATAGTTATGGATCAAGGAGGATGAAATCCCTAAGACAACCTTGAAGACAAAGTTTAGACATTATGAATTTATTATTTTACCATTGGACTGACAAACACCCCTGGTTTATTTATGAGTTTGATGAATGGGGTGTTCCGCGAGTACTTGGAAATGTTTGTCCAAGTATCCATTAACGATATTGTGATTTACTCTCAGACAATGGAGGAGTATGAAGAGCACTTGATCTTGGTACTACAGTGTCTGTGAGAGCACAAATTGTATGGGAAGTTGTCCAAATGATCATTTTATCAATCGAAGATTCACTACTTAGGGCATGTCATCTCTGGTTAAGGTATCTCCATGGATCCAACAAAGGTCGAGGATATTATAGAATGACTTTCACCGATGAATGTCTCGGAAGTGTGTAGCTTCATGGGTTTAGCAGGATACTATCGATGATTTGTCGAGGGATTTTCGAGGATAGCAAATCCAATTATGGAATTATAGAAGAAGAACAAGAAGTTTGTTTGGACCGAGAAATGCGTAGAATCATTTCAGAGGCTCAAGGAGATGTTGACAATGACAACGATACTAAAGGTCCCTGACATGGATGTGGACTTCTTGGTGTGCACTGCCACATACAAGGAAGGCTTAGGTGGAGTCTTGATGCAAGACGGTCGAGTGATTGCTTACATTTCAAGGAAGTTGAGAAGGCATGAGGAGGACTATGCAATGCATGATTTGGATTTGTTAACAATTGTTTATGCCTTGAAGGTTTGGAGACAGTACCTTGTTAGATGAAAATTTGAACTAAATATGAACCACTATGGGCTACAAAACATCTTTACGCAAAGCGACCTGAACGCGCGACAATGACGTTTGTTGGAATTGCTTAGGGAGTAGGATTTCAAGCTTTATTACATAAAAGGAAAAATGAACCAAGTGGTAGATGCATTAAGTCGGAGACCTTGTATCTTTTTGGTGTTGCCTCTTCAGACGAATCTACGTGAAAAGATTCTAACTTTACAATGCAAAGATGATTGGTACAAATAGGTCAAGGATTTTATCGGAAAAAACACATTGATGGTACCAAGATTTGAAGGATTTACGTTGGATGACGATGTACTAATGAGATTTAAAAATTGAATTTATGTACCACTGGATGACGATTTGAGGAGTTTGATCCTAAATGAGGCTCACAAAGTAGTGTACATGGTTCACCCAGGAGTCACGAAGATGAGGGTGGACCTTAAACCCTTATTTTTCTGGAAGGGAATGAATGTAGACATAGTTAACTATGTGGCCAGATGTCTATAATGTCAGCAGACAAAGGTTGAACATAGACATCCAACAGGATTACTACAACCACACGCTATTCCAGAATCAAAATGGGAGGTTATTTCGATGGATTTCATTGTTGGATTGCCACTGACAGTAAGGAAACATGAATCGATTTTTGTGGTAGTCGACACTTTGACGAAGAGTGCTCATTTATTCCTGCGCGTACGACGTATTAGGCACCTGACATAGTTATATTTTTCATTAGTGATATTGTGAGGTTGCATGGCATACTTAAGAGAATTATATCCGATCGAGGATCGATGTTTATTGGACGATTTTGGACTAGTTTCCAAGAGGCCTTGGGAACCCAACTTAACTTTAGTACTATGTATCACCTGGAGACTGATGGGTAGAACGAACGAATGAACTAGACCTTGAAAGACATGTTGCACATGTACGTGATGGACCAATAGAAGCATTGGGAAGAATTCTTGCCACCGGTAGTATTCAGTTATAACAACAATTACCAAAGCACCATTAAGATGTCACCCTTCGAGTTTCTTTATGGGCGACCGTATATGATGCCTTTGAGTTGGGATCGGCTTGAGGATAGGGTCCTAGTGGGAATGGAAGTGATCTAAGAAATGGAATATTAAATGAAAACTATAATACAAAGGATCAAAGAAGTGTAGGATCGATAGAAGAATTATGTCGATGCGTGTCGTGTCGACCATAGTTACAATGGGACGATCGAGTATTTTTTCGGTTGAAACCACATAAGAGTTTGAACAAGTTTGGAAAATGGGCTAAAATATCTCCTAGGTTCATGGGATCCTTCGAGATTGTGGAAAAGAGAGGCACATGGCCTAATGACTAGCCATGCCTAATTGTTGAGGCGTATGCATGATGTCTTTCATGTCTCTGTTGGAAACATTATGATTAGTGATCCTACACATGTTTTGACTTGAGCACCTTGCGGGTGTCGGATGAAGGTGTGCTCACGACTGAGCCGATCCACATATTGGATCATCACATTCGATAGCTACGACGTCAAACAATAGATGAGGTCAAAGTCCAGTGGGACAACTATAGTCCGCACTCGACGACCTCGGAGGACACATATGATATGTGCTAACATTTTTCATTTTTGTTGGATAGATAAACTTATGATACTGTGATACACATTATTTTAGCACTTATATACTGTGAAAGTTCAGGACAAAGTTTATACCAAGAGGGGTTGTATGTAACATCCCGCTCTTGCCCGCACTGAGCGAACTTATTCTTTGAGGACACTTGCTTGCAAGTGATCCAGATTTTTATACTATTGGGAATTTGATTATGATTATGAGACATTATGGATAAGATGACATGTTATTTTGCTGTATTGATATAGAAAGGTGCTATTGACTTGGTTCTCCTGAGTGTGCAGGATTTTGGACCTCGAGGATGCAAAGACATCGATGAAACCCTTGGATTCTGGATTGAGTCAGGGAGGGGACTATTGGGGTTTGACTGTTGTATATATATGACTTATGTGCATATGATTAGATGTTATGATTATGGATTTTACTTCTGACATGATTCATTGATGATGCAGGTTGATGATAGCTTGTCGAACAGACTCACATGTGGAGTAGAGGTGTCACACACTACTACCAGAGACGTTGAGGGAGAGGTGTGGACAACAGCCCTGCCACATCCTACTAGCACTCTTGTCATGGTTCAAACTGTAGGTTAATGATTACCTAGTTCGAGAAGGCCCACGATGTCATGAGGGAATACTGTGACAGTCGCTCATGATGATTCTAAGGGGCGTGAAATAAGGCAAGGGACTTATTCTTTAGAGGCCCTTAGTCTCCCACAAGATCACTTGACAGAGTATTGACTCCGGGGGTTTTTGATGTATACCAAGTCAGTAAAGAGGAAAGTGGCACCCTTGGAGCACGTAGTGCATCCTGAAGGGCACGTCATGCAAAGGAAACATAATGAGGTGAGTGGCACCCTTGGAGCATGTAGTGTGTCCTGAAGGGCACACCGCACAAGGGAAACAAAATGAGGTGAGTGGAACCCTTGGAGCACCTAGTGCATCTTGAAGGGAACATCACGTTGTTAAATAATAAGTGATTAAACCTAGATCGACTTAGAATGAATAATGTGATAAGAAATATTTAAAAACAATTTCCCTAATAAAATGTCGCCCAGTCGCCCAGTCTAGGAAAATAAAATCTACGTCTAAGTGATACTTGTGGTAATATATATATATATATATATATATATATAATATTGATAATCATCATTAAACATGTGACGAGAAAGGGGTAAACCATTCATTTAATTTAAAAAAAAATCAAATTACTTTGCGGGATTACATTTTTAACAAAAAGGGAAATAGTTGTTTTGTTACTTATGCTAATTAAAAATTTATTAATTAAAAAGAGAAAGGGGAAAGAGGTAATTTCCTACACTTGCTAATTTGAGTTTTAGATAAAAAAGGGAAAGAGGGAAATTTAAAAGAATTAGGAAACTAAGGGAAAAAGGGGGAAACATAAAGAGAAAGGGAAACATAAGGAAAAAACAGAATGACTAACTTA
>JZKD02S2046532.1:0-10116 GCA_000966675.3 Picea glauca | reverse complement strand
CAATTATTGGATGATAATGCTTCATTGATATAACACTTGGATTATATGGTTAAAAAGGATTAAATTTCTCTATTACTGATTCACCCCCCCTCTCAGTAATCCAACAAAATCTAGAAAATCGTTGTCATTGTTGATTGTAAAATTGTTGTTTAATGTTGTGATAATAAAGGTTGTGCCTAGGTATATATAACAAGGAAGAGTTACATAAAGATACGATAGAGATAAAGATGTGATAACGCATATTTAAGCATGTCATATCGCAGTGTGATATAAAGGAAATATCGCAAGGTCTAATATGTGATAATGCAGACTTACAAGATATAGATCACTATGTACAGTAGACATCGCATAATGTACCATTAAATCCCTATCCAAAATGTAATAAATGTGCAGTCTATAAATGGTAAAAACGAAGCCCAAAAAGAAATAATTCTTAACTGGTGCACCCCAAAAATGCTACCATTACATCATGAAAATGCCAAGGAAGTAGATGGGTAAAGGGGTAGTGCGGTCTATCAATTTCGCACTGACATTGCAGTGATATGGGTAAAAACTGCAGTGATAAAAAGAAGTGATACAAATGCATCATGATAAAAATGCAGAGATGTAAGGTCAAAATCATCGGGATAAAACTGGGCCTGATGCCAAAATCGTGGAGCCGGAATGGTGCTTACTGCCAATGAAATCGTGGGTTAAGAATTGTGCTTAAGCCATTAAAATCATGGATCAGAAATGGTGAAATATGTCAATAAATTCGTGAGCATAAATGTTGTCGTCTGCCAAGCATTTTGTTGTTGTCCGTGTCATTCAAATCGATGAGTCTTAATAATGGAATTTTCTATTTACCCTCATGAATTCGCTGAGTAAACATAAGATATTCCATTCAATAATAGTAAAGAAAATGTTACCATGAAGATTCCAACCTCGATAACAAGATAAAAAAAAAATGTTGTCCAATCCCATATTTAAAGTGTGAAAGCAATGTCAAAAATAAAAATCATTGTGCATCAAAGGATAAAATCACAGAGTAAATGGAAAACCAAATGTATAAAAAAAAACCACACAGTCGCCAAGAAAATAATTAAAAACACAGACTTAAACTATTGCCAGGAAGGGTATGAAAATTGCAGAGTTATTCAATCGCAAGAAGGCGCAAGAAAATCACTCAACTAGGACAATCAATAGTGGTAGACAATTGGGCAAACTATCCTTCAAATCATCCTCCATGCACAAAAAAGATGGCATTAGAATCTATAGGTCTCTATGCATCGAAGTGACGATCATCGATTCGGCTCATGGCCGACTGCTCAGGCATGGACTGATGAACTAGGGATGACGATGAAGTAAAAAGCACAACTCTTCACAACAAATCAATAAAACCAATAGGATAGTCACAACATTTAGGGATCAAATGCCAAGGGAATCAATTCAATCAATGAGCTTAAGACTAAGGGGAATTTAAGTTCTCCATTAAAATGCTAAGTCAAACACCTTCTTTACATAGTTAAAAGTACACAAATGAAATCATAAGGTCAATAATAATATACCATGTAGAATAAAAGCAAGCATACCATATCCCAAGGTGACAACTCTGAGTCGTTGTCCTGCGCGCTCCATGCAGCTCTTGCTTGTCGACCGATGAGACTTCACCGGTACCTCCCAGCCAACATTGTGGGTGCTCTTCTTCCCCCTTAGCCCCCTGAGCCACAAAGGGGCCACACACACTAAACCAAAGAACAACTATCTCCCAGCTCGCCTCGCAAGGCCGAGCTACCACTCCTCACTGAGTTGGATATCCCAACTCCCATAAGATAAGTCAGTCAAGTCTGAAATTTTGCAGCGTAACGTTACGCATAATAGAAGAGACCATCCACCTCCTCCTCCCTCCTTTATATAGAGTTTCTAAGTCCCTTCTTTCCCAAATTCCCATTTAATTTATTGTTCAAAAATTTAATTCATAAAAATCCTCCCTATACATGTGTCACCCATCCCCTTCTTTGCACCAGAAATTAATTTCATTAGTTATTTAATCACTCCTATTTCCCTCACCCACCTAAAATCATTCATAGAATCGCTCTTAGGTGTCCCCATATTCCCTTACACATTTTAATGACTTACCCCCTTACTAATTTCCTAGTTGAGTTCAATTTAGAAAGTTCTTAAAGGCAAGATTCCTTGCTAAGTTAGTCATTCTGTTTTTTCCTTATGTTTCCCTTTCTCTTTATGTTTCCCCCTTTTTCCCTTAGTTTCCTAATTCTTTTAAATTTCCCTCTTTCCCTTTTTTATCTAAAACTCAAATTAGCAAGTGTAGGAAATTACCTCTTTCCCCTTTCTCTTTTTAATTAATAAATTTTTAATTAGCATAAGTAACAAAACAACTATTTCCCTTTTTGTTAAAAATGTAATCCCGCAAAGTAATTTGATTTTTTTTTAAATTAAATGAATGGTTTACCCCTTTCTCGTCACATGTTTAATGATGATTATCAATATTATATATATATATATATATATATATATATTACCACAAGTATCACTTAGACGTAGATTTTATTTTCCTAGACTGGGCGACTGGGCGACATTTTATTAGGGAAATTGTTTTTAAATATTTCTTATCACATTATTCATTCTAAGTCGATCTAGGTTTAATCACTTATTATTTAACAACGTGATGTTCCCTTCAAGATGCACTAGGTGCTCCAAGGGTTCCACTCACCTCATTTTGTTTCCCTTGTGCGGTGTGCCCTTCAGGACACACTACATGCTCCAAGGGTGCCACTCACCTCATTATGTTTCCTTTGCATGACGTGCCCTTCAGGATGCACTACGTGCTCCAAGGGTGCCACTTTCCTCTTTACTGACTTGGTATACATCAAAAACCCCCGGAGTCAATACTCTGTCAAGTGATCTTGTGGGAGACTAAGGGCCTCTAAAGAATAAGTCCCTTGCCTTATTTCACGCCCCTTAGAATCATCATGAGCGACTGTCACAGTATTCCCTCATGACATCGTGGGCCTTCTCGAACTAGGTAATCATTAACCTACAGTTTGAACCATGACAAGAGTGCTAGTAGGATGTGGCAGGGCTGTTGTCCACACCTCTCCCTCAACGTCTCTGGTAGTAGTGTGTGACACCTCTACTCCACATGTGAGTCTGTTCGACAAGCTATCATCAACCTGCATCATCAATGAATCATGTCAGAAGTAAAATCCATAATCATAACATCTAATCATATGCACATAAGTCATATATATACAACAGTCAAACCCCAATAGTCCCCTCCCTGACTCAATCCAGAATCCAAGGGTTTCATCGATGTCTTTGCATCCTCGAGGTCCAAAATCCTGCACACTCAGGAGAACCAAGTCAATAGCACCTTTCTATATCAATACAGCAAAATAACATGTCATCTTATCCATAATGTCTCATAATCATAATCAAATTCCCAATAGTATAAAAATCTGGATCACTTGCAAGCAAGTGTCCTCAAAGAATAAGTTCGCTCAGTGCGGGCAAGAGCGGGATGTTACATACAACCCCTCTTGGTATAAACTTTGTCCTGAACTTTCACAGTATATAAGTGCTAAAATAATGTGTATCACAGTATCATAAGTTTATCTATCCAACAAAAATGAAAAATGTTAGCACATATCATATGTGTCCTCCGAGGTCGTCGAGTGCGGACTATAGTTGTCCCACTGGACTTTGACCTCATCTATTGTTTGACGTCGTAGCTATCGAATGTGATGATCCAATATGTGGATCGGCTCAGTCGTGAGCACACCTTCATCCGACACCCGCAAGGTGCTCAAGTCAAAACATGTGTAGGATCACTAATCATAATGTTTCCAACAGAGACATGAAAGACATCATGCATACGCCTCAACAATTAGGCATGGCTAGTCATTAGGCCATGTGCCTCTCTTTTCCACAATCTCGAAGGATCCCATGAACCTAGGAGATATTTTAGCCCATTTTCCAAACTTGTTCAAACTCTTATGTGGTTTCAACCGAAAAAATACTCGATCGTCCCATTGTAACTATGGTCGACACGACACGCATCGACATAATTCTTCTATCGATCCTACACTTCTTTGATCCTTTGTATTATAGTTTTCATTTAATATTCCATTTCTTAGATCACTTCCATTCCCACTAGGACCCTATCCTCAAGCCGATCCCAACTCAAAGGCATCATATACGGTCGCCCATAAAGAAACTCGAAGGGTGACATCTTAATGGTGCTTTGGTAATTGTTGTTATAACTGAATACTACCGGTGGCAAGAATTCTTCCCAATGCTTCTATTGGTCCATCACGTACATGTGCAACATGTCTTTCAAGGTCTAGTTCATTCGTTCGTTCTACCCATCAGTCTCCAGGTGATACATAGTACTAAAGTTAAGTTGGGTTCCCAAGGCCTCTTGGAAACTAGTCCAAAATCGTCCAATAAACATCGATCCTCGATCGGATATAATTCTCTTAAGTATGCCATGCAACCTCACAATATCACTAATGAAAAATATAACTATGTCAGGTGCCTAATACGTCGTACGCGCAGGAATAAATGAGCACTCTTCGTCAAAGTGTCGACTACCACAAAAATCGATTCATGTTTCCTTACTGTCAGTGGCAATCCAACAATGAAATCCATCGAAATAACCTCCCATTTTGATTCTGGAATAGCGTGTGGTTGTAGTAATCCTGTTGGATGTCTATGTTCAACCTTTGTCTGCTGACATTATAGACATCTGGCCACATAGTTAACTATGTCTACATTCATTCCCTTCCAGAAAAATAAGGGTTTAAGGTCCACCCTCATCTTCGTGACTCCTGGGTGAACCATGTACACTACTTTGTGAGCCTCATTTAGGATCAAACTCCTCAAATCGTCATCCAGTGGTACATAAATTCAATTTTTAAATCTCATTAGTACATCGTCATCCAACGTAAATCCTTCAAATCTTGGTACCATCAATGTGTTTTTTCCGATAAAATCCTTGACCTATTTGTACCAATCATCTTTGCATTGTAAAGTTAGAATCTTTTCACGTAGATTCGTCTGAAGAGGCAACACCAAAAAGATACAAGGTCTCCGACTTAATGCATCTACCACTTGGTTCATTTTTCCTTTTATGTAATAAAGCTTGAAATCCTACTCCCTAAGCAATTCCAACAAACGTCATTGTCGCGCGTTCAGGTCGCTTTGCGTAAAGATGTTTTGTAGCCCATAGTGGTTCATATTTAGTTCAAATTTTCATCTAACAAGGTACTGTCTCCAAACCTTCAAGGCATAAACAATTGTTAACAAATCCAAATCATGCATTGCATAGTCCTCCTCATGCCTTCTCAACTTCCTTGAAATGTAAGCAATCACTCGACCGTCTTGCATCAAGACTCCACCTAAGCCTTCCTTGTATGTGGCAGTGCACACCAAGAAGTCCACATCCATGTCAGGGACCTTTAGTATCGTTGTCATTGTCAACATCTCCTTGAGCCTCTGAAATGATTCTACGCATTTCTCGGTCCAAACAAACTTCTTGTTCTTCTTCTATAATTCCATAATTGGATTTGCTATCCTCGAAAATCCCTCGACAAATCATCGATAGTATCCTGCTAAACCCATGAAGCTACACACTTCCGAGACATTCATCGGTGAAAGTCATTCTATAATATCCTCGACCTTTGTTGGATCCATGGAGATACCTTAACCAGAGATGACATGCCCTAAGTAGTGAATCTTCGATTGATAAAATGATCATTTGGACAACTTCCCATACAATTTGTGCTCTCACAGACACTGTAGTACCAAGATCAAGTGCTCTTCATACTCCTCCATTGTCTGAGAGTAAATCACAATATCGTTAATGGATACTTGGACAAACATTTCCAAGTACTCGCGGAACACCCCATTCATCAAACTCATAAATAAACCAGGGGTGTTTGTCAGTCCAATGGTAAAATAATAAATTCATAATGTCTAAACTTTGTCTTCAAGGTTGTCTTAGGGATTTCATCCTCCTTGATCCATAACTATTGATACCATGATCAAAAATCGATCCTTGAAAACACCATCGCACCCTTCATCTAATTGAACAGATCATCAATCCTCGGCAATGGATACTGATTCTTGATCGTTTCCTTTTTCAATTGATGGTAGTCAATGAAAAGTCTCCATGACCCATCCTTCTTTCATATGAAGGTAACAAGTGCACCCCACGGTGACACACTCAGATGTATAAGTTCTAGTTCCAACAACTCCTTCAGTTGCATTCTCAAATCCTATAACTCCAGGGTCGACATTCGATAATGTGTTCTTGTTATCGGTTCATTCCTTGGTTTCAGGTCTATGGTAAACTCCAATTCCTTCTCTGGTGACATCCTAGGTAACTCCTCTAGGAAACTGTCTGCAAGCTTTCTCACCACAAGAAGGTGTTCTAGACCTTCTACTATTCCCTTCTCGTTCAACTCAAGGATCGCATAAATCTTACATTCCTTGCGCATGCTCTTCCGTAACTACAAGGAAGAGATAAACCTCAGGAAAACTCCCTCATTCCAACCTACAATCATGCATCTCTATCCCTCATCATTGACCAAGATCAACTATTTTTTCTTACAGTTGAGTATCGCCTCATGCAATTCCAACTAGTCCATACCGATCATGACATCAAAAGATCCTAATATTGTGACGTACAAGTTGGCACTGGTGACAACCTATCCCAGGTTAAGGGTACAACCCATAACCTTTCCTCCAACCTTTTGTTTGGTTGTCGAAGACATCTTTTCAAAGATAAACTCATCCTATTTGACTTCCTTTACCTTAATCCCTTTTAGCGTTGCACCAAAGATGAAACTCTCGGTAGCACCGGATCTATCAAATACTAAGGGTTTGGTTAGCAACGGTACCTAACGTCTCGAGCACAGTCGATTGGTGCTCTACCTAGCAGTTATTCACTGCTGCATGGATCCAATGGGCCTCGCCCAAAACTCCCATGGTGGTGGGTCTGAATGATCCATATGCTCCATCCCCTTCCTCTGGGTAGTAATGTTGGTAATGTGGCTCCCCACAATCCAACACACGTTCTTCAGTCTAGTATTCCTGGTACCCGAAGTAGAAGTTGAATTCTAACAATAAGTCCAAACTCAAACTTCTTTACCTTAAGCTTCTGGGTAATTTGGTGCAGAGCATATCAAAGCTGCTCCAAAATGGGCCTCGTACTTGGGCACCATGTGGCTGCCTTGTCACAAGGTGTCGAACTCATTGAGTTGACGCTCAACAAATTCCTCAGAAATGTGCCTCTCTTGGAACCGTTCCTCGAATAGTTCCCATGACATGTCATTGACAGCCATGTTGAAATGTGGCAGGAGCATCTTCCGCCATAGAAGATCGCTCCTCTTCATTTTAAATACCACCATGTGGACCTTCATGTTGGAGCTCGTAATCGTGAAGCATGAAGAACAACGCCTTGCTCTACAACCGTGCCTCGACACGATAAGAAAAGTTACCCCATGGGGTAGTAAATGTGATTTTATACTGATTCACTGGATGAATCTGGATTTTATTATAGCCAAAGAACCCATCCATGAAGGACAAGGCCTCGTGGTCGGCACAATCATCGATAATTTGGATCGATGAAAGGGGTTGGGAAGTTGTATTTGGGACAAGCATGGTTAATATCGTGAAAGTCAGTGCAGACATGAATAGTGCCCTATTTTTTGTTAACGGGGATGGGATTGGAAACCCATGAGGTATATGTGATGGGGTATATGAATCCTACAGTGTGTAAATTTTCAATTTCATCTTTTATAGCTGCATATTTGGATGGGTGAAGTGGGCATTTCTTTTGACGGACTGGGGCAACATTGGGACATGTGTCGATGCGATGTTCGATGATAAAAGGATCGAGGCCGAGAATATTTGTATATGACCATGCAAAAATATCCTGGCATTTTTGAAAGAGAGCTTTGTAAGCTATGAGTGCCTCAGGGGAGCATGCGGTGCCTATGGTGATTTCCTCTATGATTCTTGTTTTGATGGAAATGTCGATTTTGACAGTGGAGGAAATGCTGGGCATGTTGCCTTCTTCAAAAGCATTGGGGGTAGGGATAGGGTTATTGAACCAATCTATATGCCCTGATGGAATAAAATCCTTGGTTTTGATTGTATATATGGAGTCTTGGATAGGAGGGTCAAAGGATTCCTGTGATAGAAAAAGCGCTCTGTGATGGAGCGCATTCCATGGGAAATTGGGGGTAGTTAGTTCCTACAGGATATATTCGTCGCAGTGGAAAATGAGAGAATATAGGGGATCCAGGGAGGTAAAATTTGTGAATGTCACTGTGTGATTGTCTTCCAATGGTGATGACGTAGAGGGGGTATCACAACTATGGTGCAATGGCGTGCTTGACATAAACCAAATGTCCAAACATTGTGGGTTGTAAACTATGGTCAGGGGTAAGATTTCTTGGGGGAAATGAACCAAAGAATTGAGAACATTTGGGGGAAACTCCTCAGAAAGTATATCCATGAACCAGGGAGGGATGGGAAGTGACTCAGGGGAGGTGATATTAACAGTATATGAAGAAGGGATAGGGGGAATCACTTGCATCACAGGAGGGGAGGTGGTCGTAGGATCTTGAATAAGGGTTATTTGATGATGCCTATATTCAATGATCAAAGGACACTGGTTTGTGAAATAGATAAGTGAGTCACAAAGAGAGAAAGGGAATATCATTCATTCAGTGACTGAGGTTGAGACATAATGGATTTCAATGACATGGGTACCCGAAGGTGTTGGTGGAGAGGGCTCTTGTTGAAAGGTTTCATGTACTGTTGTCAGCCTCTTTCGAAACTAAGGTAGTGCTAGGAAATGACAAGTATAGTGGCCATACTATGAACAGATGGCACATGTGAATTTGGTTCACACCCCTTTACTGCCTATATTAGGGGACATTTTCGTAGTACTAGGTGTGCTTGGTGAAGCAACAAGAGATGTGGTTTCTAGAGGGAGTTGGATCAGATTGTGTAACTCAGGAAGAGAAGGGCATCGATTAGAGGGGTGTCCCTCTCTTTCGCAAAGTGCATAAGGAGGTTGAACTCGGGGAGGAAGTGGAGCGGTGGGATCTTTCTTCTTCCGTCTTCCCCCAGCTATAGCAGTGGTGCCAACAAGTGGGTATGAGGGTGGTGTGGTCAGAGTTAGTATTGGAATCTACATCGGGATTCCATCTAATTAGGGAGGGAGGGATGGTTGAGGAACCATCACGGCTAGGTGTAGATACCATACCAGAATGGTGAGCACCATGTTGGGAAGGTTAAGCATTGCAGCTACCTAAAAATATTATACTCTTGTTGGGGGGTAGAAGAAGGAATTTTGACTAATGGCTTGGGGAATTGTTTCCCAAACTGGGATTATCCCCTAGGGAAGGGTCAAATTGTGAATAAGTGGTGTCATAGGATTCTCAGGTAATTCCTAAGGTAGAATTTCTTCCATTGGTGGGACGTCGAGGGGTAGAGATGCCTTGGTGGGACAAATGGTATCTCCATTTTTAGTTCCATTAGAATATATGACACGCACTTTTGCTGAGGGGTGGATGAGTGGCGTTGTTCCATGGTATGCCCCCAGTAGGGATGGGTCCCTAAATATTATGGGTCCCATATCCATGATTGGATACACATCGGAACTAGTGCAGACAAGAGGTAATATGTTATCAATGTTGGAGGAGTGGTTAGGTTTGTAATGTGAAAATTGATCGATGGTGATGATCTTCCCATTGTGGGGGAACATCATTGTTCAAAACACAGAAGAGGCCATTTCCTTCATAGATTACATGTAGCTACATCCAAACAAGATGTTATAATCAAGTGAGGCATCGCTAACCTCAATGTCGATAAGAATTTTTTTTCTCCCAAGTTCAACGAGGACATTTTGAAAGAGCCCTTCAGGGGAAGATGGTTGACCATCATAAGCTCTTAAAGTGATGGAGGATGGTATTATCTTAGGGGAGCCAAGTTTTTTCCATAAAGTTTTGGACATGATGCATGTGGATGCACCTTCATCAATGATACACCAATGAACCGTGATGTTTCAAAACTTAACTAGTATCTGGAAAGCTACTAAAG
>JZKD02S2046521.1:42733-54112 GCA_000966675.3 Picea glauca | reverse complement strand
TATTGGATTTTCTTGACAAGGATGGGGGACAAAATTTCATATTGCAAGATTTCCTCTAATTGTGGCATGCAGGTCAATGAATGATTTTTCTCAGAGTTTGGGAGAGATTGGTTCTAGGTGGTTTGAATCTCCGAGCTAGGCAAAGCCTCCTTTGACAATTCAATTTCCATTGAGTTGGGAGAGTTAAAAGTCACAGGGGTAGAATTCGATTGGGAGATGACCGATTGCTTCCAACCACCACATTGCGGAAGGAGGGGGAGGACCATCCTTGAGCATAGGTCGCCATTACTAGGTCAGGGTTGTAGGTAGGAAATCAGAGTTTGGTTGCAAAGTAGTAGTTTTTGTATATTATCCATCTTCAAATAAATTATTAAGTATATTTAAATTAAGATTTTTAATATCTTCACATAAAGTTAGTAAGTTAATATATGATTCTGTGTATTATAAAATTGATAAATTATGATGATATTAAATCAGTTAAAATTAATATGTATTATAAAATTGATAAATTATAATGGTAATAAATAAGTTGAAATTTATTATTATTATTTTTTTATTATTATTATTATATGAAAAATAACTCATTATATATTAATTAGTTTGTATTCTAATTTGTTTAATATTAATTTTTATTTTATTAAGATTCATATAAGTAATTATATATCACTAATTTTAGTTATATATAAATATATAATTAACATATATAGTTAATTATAAATATATAAGTAACAAATAATAATAATTACAACATTAATAAATATAAATGAATCAATAAATAAATATAAATAATAAATCAAACATAGATTAAATATCAATCAATTATAAAAAATAAATACAACATCGTTTAAAATTTAATTATCTTAAATATCTAGTATGGGCATGACTGTTAAAATTGACAAAAAAAAGGTTAGGATAATTAAATACAAAAGGATCACCTACGATACTTTTTTTATGAAAACAATAGCTAGGAGGAAGTACCTTCATATAAGTATCTTGGAATTGATATCCACCACAAGCTCAATTGGAACTATAGTGTTGAAAAAGGGATAAATGGAGGGTGGAAAGATTATTATGGGCTCGAAAACAATAATAAATCAACAAACCTTTGGCTTTGGATAAAAAAAAATATATCTTTCACACTCTTGTCACTCCAATTATTTTATATGGATGTGAAGTTTGGGGTTGCAATAAATTGAGAGAATCATGGAGAAAGATAGAACAAATACAAAAGAATTTTATGACTTATGATCTCAAAATTAAGAGCAATACACCCTATCCTATCCTCCTCATAGAATAAAGCCTTTCTGCATTGAGAGAATTGTTATGATTAGGTAACTAACATACAAGAACAAGATAAACAACATGGATGACAAGAGGCTCCCCAAAATTGCTTCAAACTATAGCCAAAACCACCAACGACTTAAGTGGGGATGGCATAAAGATGCCAAATATTGGCTAAATCATTGGGAAATACAAGAAGAAGCCATCATGCAGAATATTGGTAATATTACAAATATTATCACTTCTAAATTTAACGAGAATATGTGGTGTGATAAATAATTAGTGGATAAAAGAAAATTAAGATACTACAACGAGGTGGCCAACCCAAATTTAGAAGATTAAAATTACCTCTATGTTTTGAAAAGTGAAAAGAATAAAATCAACATTGCTAAAATAAGAATAAACTCTCACGAGATACATAGTGAAATTGGGTGTTGGACAACTCCAAAAACAACATGGAATGAGAGAATTTGTCACCTTTGTGACACTAAGTGGGTAGAAGATGAAAAACACTTCCTCTTGGTTTTCCCTGCCTATACCCATATTAGATCCCAATTTAATATATTTCCACATTACCGGCCTTCCTAACCTCCTAAGTCATCAAAACTATGGTGATCTTGGAATACTTCTCTCAATGCTTTTTGAGTATAGAAATATAATTTTAAATAAATTGAAGTAATATATTACCTTCTTAAGGTCTAATAANCTATGGTGATCTTGGAATGCTTCTCTCAATGCTTTTTGAGTATAGAAATATAATTTTAAATAAATTGAAGTAATATCTTACCTTCTTAAGGTCTAATAAACCAATTGGTCTCAATGGATGTTAATATTCTTCTTCTTCGTATTCATCATCATCATCATCATCATCATCATCATCATATATATATATATACATTATTGGTATAATTTTAATTGTTAATTTATATTTATAATTAATTTTATTTATGAATTGTTTATTTGTATTACTAAATAATTTTATTTATGAATTGTTTATTTGTATTTAGTAATACAATCTATTTATATATAAATAATTTAATCTTTATTACCATTTATATAAAAGGAAGGTTGTTTATATATATTAAAAAAAACATTTTTCCAAGAAAAAAAAAGGCTTTATATTCATTAATAACTATACATATTACATTCGTTCATTTGGTATGTGTAGGAACCTATCAAAACTTGTTATGGTTCTTTCTTTCTTTACAAAACTTCCAAAAAAACTTATACATCCTTTTATCCACATTTGATTATATATAGATATTCAAGTCTTCAAAATACAAAGATCAACCCCCGGGGGTCAGAATCTGAATTCCATAACTTTGGTTTCCACCCCATCCATGTATTCATAGAACCCAAAGGTGTTGATTTGGAGTTTCAAGGATTCCTTTGAAAATTCATCACCTTTTGAATTGATTTCCTGCAAGATGTGGTGGAAAGAAAGCCACTCAAAGGAGAGGAAATCCAACTTAATATCTCTCAAGATAGAGGCCAACCTTATATTTTGAATTTTTTCTCTTCCTTGTGCCCATTCTATTACCAGTTTAGAGTCCCCCATAACCTGCAATTTACAAACATTTTTTGCTTAGTGGTTTCTAGGAGGGTCCATAAAGAAATCATTTCATCTCTATTGTTTGTTCCATGCCTGGGAGCATACCTTATGTGAATATAATGAGTCTAGATGATGAATAATACCACCCCAACTCTACACTTGGATGGGTGACCTTGTGTTGCACTATCAAATAAGCCCCACGGAATCCCTAGATCCAAATAAGACGTGATGGGAAGTATAGGCTTGGGGACTTTAAGGTCCACCTTAAATTCCTCCTCCAGTCCAATATTAATGGCCACGGTGACTTCGAGAGCCATAAAATCTTCATTGAGAACAATAGTATTCCGGGCCCACTAGATATTTGAGACCATTAGGATAGAAACTTTTGCATACTACGAGATTGAACTGTCCATCATCTAGGTCATGAAGTTGTCTTCCAGACCACCAAGGGACCAGTTAGAATTAGCCCCCATCTTATGTTTTATTGCCTCTTCTATCTGTTGATGTTTGGAAAACATCAGGAAGACATTCTCCTAGATTAATAATTAATAATATAATTATTGATTATTAAATAATATATATATAAAGTAAATGATAATAATAAATACTTATTGATTATCCAAGGGACTCATCCATTCATGGATGGTCACCATATGTTCTCTATATATGGAACACTCATTATTGTAATAATACATCAATATCACATATTATCTCATATAGAAAAATCAACTTGGTATTAGAGCAAGATTGGGCTTGACTCCCTCACAGGAGGGCCCAAGAGTGTGTCTTTTCATCAGTTCTAGAGAGATCATAATTGTAGTATAATTCAACAAGAATGACATCCAACATGTTGGAGTGCAATTGGACGCCTGGTATCATAACTGAGTGAAATAACAATAGATGTTCATGGGAGATTGATCCAATTAAAGAGAATGTGTGTTGTGGAAGCTACAACCAGGCCCACTGACAAATAAGAGTGTAAGTGGGTGTGGTTCTAGTTATATGATATGTTCATGTTCAGGTAGAAAAGTATTGAATGCACATTAAAAAATGTGTTTCACACCATCATACCTACCAATGAGGTGTATATCATAGTGTATGTGTTGTATATAACCTACGAGCAGTGAGGAGGTGATCGAGTGGTCTTGAGATGCAGTCTTTCTATCTAAGACTCATGTCACGTAGATAGTCGTGTCGCTCAAAGGACATTTTATCTTTCCCATTGTGCGGATGTGAAGACTCAAATCCTAGTTGTCAAATGACCAAATCAAGCCACCATTGGAAAGCTAGTGGAATAAAATTCTTCTCATAATCCATATTCATGAAGGTGTTGCATTGTTGGTCTTGTGTTTGGCTGCCAAAGATCATTGTCGAAGAATTTACCATAAGCCTCTTTCAATATAGAACTAAATATTGTTAAAGATTGATAACTGGCCATAGCCACGTTAGTGCAGAAATAAGAGAAACATGTCTTGGTAGGTAAATCCTAAAGAAGTCCATCGAGAGGAGACATAACATAGGGGCCACTTCAACAATTAAAAATTGGCAAAAAATAGAAATTATTCAAGAGAAATTGGAGCAAGAAAAGGAATTATAGATGGATTGTTGAAACTATTTCAAGAGGATCTTCATTCTCCAGCCATTAAGGCCAACCTGAAGGAATTATTTCCTCTATGTACCATGCTTAAAAGTAGAGCCAATATGGCCAAATAAAGTGTCATTCCTTGATTGATTGATCTTCTTCATAGGGTAGACACATGCATGGTAGAGCAGTTGTTGGTGATTTTGAAGGCACTTTCCACCTTTTTAGAAGGTTGGTATGACATACTTGGCCATACCCTAGCCATACCCAATATTGTTAGAATATTCATGGAAATGTTTGATACTGCAATGGATTATGTAGTTGAGATTCTATTGGGAGTCTGCTTCAATTCTGTAGAGGAATATATTCTAATATAACTTGTATATATGTTTGAGGCAACATCATGAGACATTATCATCAAAGGGTCCTGTGTGGACTAGTAGGGGGGAATTTAGTCTTCATCTTGATGAGCCTTAGATGATCAAATGAAGGAACCAAGACATCGATTTCATGAGGAAACCTCGATATGTCTTGTGAGACATTGGTTCCATGAGGGAACCTCAATATGTCTTAGACATTGGTTCCATGAGGGAACCTCAATATGTATTAAGCATGTGTTCCACAAGAGAACCACAAGATGTCAAGTATTCACATAGTTCATGAGTGAAGCTTGAGGTTGGTCACTTCAAGATATTTGGGTGTCCATTATACATTCATGTACCCAAGGAGAAAAGGACTAGGCTAAACCATTTAGGAAGAAAGGGTACATTTGTGGGGTACAATGATTCTTCGAAGGCATACCAGATCTACATCCATAATAAAAGATAGATTGAGGTGAGTAGATATGTTACCTTTGAGGAGGAGGTATCCTTAAGGATATCTAGAGGATATCACATGGAGATTGATAGTGAGAGACATGAAGATATGGTTTCTTCTCCCCCTCACTCTCCAGTAGTTTAGAGGGAGAGAGTTGAGCTTATTGATCCAATTGATCATGTTGATCCCATAGATCCAATTGATGTTCCCATAAATGTTGCAGTAGGACGGAAGATACCTACATGGGCTCATCAGACTCCGCAAGAGGAAGAAGGACATGTATCTCCTCATGGTACCATCCAAGAGAGAAATATACCTCAGAGATATTCATTATATGTTTCATTTATGAGCCACATCATTGATTCAAAGCCTTCCTGTTATTAGGAGGCATCTAGTCAGCCAGTATGGGGAGATGCCATGATGGAGGAGTATCAATACGTCATGAAGAATGATGTTGGGATATTGTTCCGAGACCTGAGGAGAAGTCTGTAGTGACTTCCAAGTGGATTTATAAGATCAAAAACACAACTGACATAAGAATCAAGAAGAAAAAAATGAGATTTGTTGCTAGAGGATTCTCTTAGATGGAGAGAATAGATTATAAGGAGACATTTTCTCATGTTGCTCGATACAATTATATCCAAATGATTATTTATCTTGAAACATCCATGGGTTGGAGACTGCATCATATGGATGTGAAAAAAACCCTTGTCAATAAAGAGATTGAGGAAGAAGTATACATCGAGTATCCATATGGATTTTTTATACATGAGAAGGAGTCTCATGTGTGCAGGTTGAAGAAGACCCTGTATGGACTCAAGAATGCACCTCAAGCTTGGTATGCGAGGATTTATGGAAACCAGATGAATTTTGGCTTTGGAAAAAGTGTTGTTGATCCCAACATGTACTACAAAATTGTTAATAGTGAGTCCCTGATTTTTGTTCCCCTGCATTGATTATTTATTCCTCACCGGTACAGAGAGCCTTATTGTTGAGTGCAAGTATGCATTGGCCTATGAGTTTGATATTAAATTCCTTGGTATGATGCACTACTTCTTGGGACTAGAGGTGTGGCAGAGAACTGATGAGATCCTCCTAAGTCAGGGGAAGTACATAATTGAGATATTGAAAAAGTTTGGGATGTTGAACTATAAGCCAATGGCTACACCAATGGTGACAAATCTAAAGAAACTAACTTTGTATTATTATGATTTCGACGAGATTGATGCGACCCTATACAGATAACTGATTGGATCATTGATGTATCTGGTTAACACCAGACCATATATTTGCTATGCAGTGAGTGCATTTATCTAGTTTATGAGTTAGTCAAGACATACACACTCGATTTCTATGAAGCGTGTGTTGAGATACCTGTGAGGCACATTTGTACATGGTGTGAGATATACTTCCAATATTGACATGATATTGTAGGGATATACTAACTATTAATTGTAAAGGATCATAGTGGATAGGAAATGCACCTCTGGGTGTTTATTCACTTTGGGATATTCCATGGTTTCCTGGTGTGGTAGGAAACATACTTATGTGGCTTTGAGAACCACAAAATCATAGTAATTTACATTGAGTGTGGAAGTCCATGAAGCAGTGTGCCTTCACAAGATCCTTGCATATATATTTGGGCATGTGTTGGATTCCATCGTTATTCATTATGATAACCAGAGTTGTGTGAATCTCTTAGAGAATCCAATGTTTCATGACAGATCAAGTACCATTACATCAGAGAAATGGAGCAGAGGAAGGAAGTACTAGTGCAGTACCTTCCTACAAATGAACAGGTTGTTTATTTTCTTACTAAACCTCTTACTAGGACAAAGTTAGAATACTTCCATGATAGACTTGGCATGGTAGAGAATTCCTCCCTTGTTGAGAGGGATTGTTTATGTTTGCAACTTCCTAAGACATTATCCATAACATACTCCTATGTGACTAAGTTTATTTAATCTGTGAGGACACTTATTTGATAAGGGATAACTAGGTTTGGGCTTATAGCCCAATGTCCCTTGTGGAGAGAACATGAGTAAATTCCCCTTGTGGAGAGAACATGAGGACATGTCAAGGGATTTGACCTTGATGTCACACACTATGGGGAGTTTACCCTAGTGTTTCTAGAGGGAGTAGCCTCTAAAAGTCCACATGGGAGTGACATGTGAGACAAACATTCTCCAAATCATAGTCCTCTGTGACTGAGTTGAGTTTATCTGTGAGGAAACTTATCTGAGAAGGGATAAGTGGGTTTGGGATTATATTCCAACATCCCTTGTGGATAGCACATGATGACATTTTAAGGGAGTTTACCTTGACGTCACACAATATGGGGAGTTGACCCTAGTGTTTCTAGAGGGAGTATCCTCTGGAATTCCACATGGGAATGCCATGTGTGACATACCTTTTTCTACTACGGTGGTTTTGTACCACTGGAAGAGATTGTGTGTCTCTGTACAGTAATTGTGTACTACTATGGAAATATACCTCCCTAGCTAAGACGAAGTATTGATGTTTTAGCATCGGGAGGACCTTCTCCTAGATTAGGTTATACACCAAGGGAGATAGGATACATTTATCACAAAGGTGTACTTGTGGTAAATGGTCCTAGGCGTAGTCCTTCCTTGATCATGACAAGGAATCATATGGACTCAAGGTGCTTGAGGTTCTTTCAATGCTTCAGTTAGCATCAAGTTGACCACAGGGGTGTACCTGTGGTGAATGACCCTAGAGTAGTATTTGTCCTAGTCATGGTGATTTTACAAGGAATGATAAAGACTCAATATGCTATATGTTATCACATGCGAACCCAGAGTGAGCCTGATCTTAGAGAGAGTCAATTGGCTCAGAAGGAGAGACACAGAAGGAGTTTCTTCTTAGTCTAGGTAGGAGAGAGACATCTCCCAAGACTGATAGACAAGTGTCATGAGTCAAGGGAAAAGTTTGTATAATTCATAAACAATCTTGTCATGATGCAAAATGCATCCCTCGTTGAGAGGGAGTGTTGATGTTTGGAAAAAATTGGGAAGACATTCTCCTAGAATAGTAATAATTAATAATATATTTATTGATTATTAAATAATATATATAATAAGTAAATGATAATAATAAATAGTCATTGATTATCCAAGGGACACATCGCTTCATGTATGGTCACCATATGTTCTCTATATATGGAACACTCATCATTGTAATAATACATCAATATCACATATTATCTCATATAGAAAACTCAACACTACCTTCCATGAATAAGGACAATATATAAAAATATGAGAGACAAATTCTTCCATAGATTTACAAAAAATGCAATGGTTTGGTCAATTCCACCCCCTTTTAAGGCCATTATCCTAGTTCATGAGTTTATTCTTCAAATCCAACCACATGGTTAGCTTGGAACAAAGAGAGTATTTTAGTTTCCATAGGGGATTCCACCACCACAAGGGTTGGGATAACTTCCTATATTCAAACCAAGAGTTACATCCTAGCTTGGCCATAAAAACACTTCACTTTGGGTGCTTTTACTAGCATAACTCATCAACATCATCTTGATCTAAAAAAATTCAGTTTCCACAGAGTTATTTGATGTACCTATCCCATTCTTCTTCCAATTCTACAAGAAAGTTTAGATAAGATGAGTATTTCCATCCATGCCTCCCTCTTGGTTGTGGGAATCCAATGATTACATCAAATAGCGAGAAGATGTTAGCTTCCCACAAAGACTGAAACAGGGGGACAGAAAGACATAAATCATTACCCACACCAAGCAATAAGTCTTCCCCAACCCATATACAATTCCCACTACCAATATTCCATATTGTTCACACACCTACCAAAGGAAAATATTCCACCAATGCCTTCCAGATGATAGACTTCTTAGAAGTTTTTACCGGAGTTCTGAACAAATCTTCCACTGAAATACCGATCATATATTTGGAGCACATGACCCTGACCCAGTGGGAATTGTTTTGGGTGAGCCTCCATATATTCTTCCCATGAGGGCCTTCGCAAAAAGGTGAATGTTTTTAAGCCCCCATCCACCAAAATACTTGGGAGCAACGATAGAATTCAAACTAATGAGATGCACTCCTCCAGAGTCTTTTTGGCCCGCCCGGAGATATTTGAAGTTTATCCTATGCAATTTTTCAAGAATTCCTTTTGAAATTGTTGCAATGAAATTCCAATAGATAGGTATACTCTCTAGGAAAGACTTAATGAGCACTAGTCTTCCTCCTCTTGAGAGTAACTTGTTTGTCCAAACATTGGTTCTTGATTTGACTTTGAAAATTAGCCATAACTAGTACACCTTCTTGTAGTTACTGGGTTTTAGAAAGAACCACAGAAATTTAATCCCTTCACTGATACTCCTATATTAAGAAGGGATGAGAGATGAAAAAGAATTCACTTCTTCTTTTGAATAATTGTTTATCACCAAGCATGATTTTTTTGCATTAAAAACCATCCCCAAGGCTTGGTAAAAATGATCAAGGATTATTTTTAGAATGGAAACATTCCTTACAGAACCAAAACACACAAAAAAAGGCATCATCGACAAAGAGCAAGTGAGAAATCATTTCTTCATTTGAAACGATAACACCTCTTAAACAAGCATTGGCTCTGGCCTCCATGATCAACCTACTAAGGCCCTTTGCAATCACAAGGAACATGAATCAGGATAAAGGAAAACCTTGCTCGAGTCCTCTCAAATATTTAAAGAAGTGAGAAGGCAAGCCATTAACTAAGACCACAAAATATGCACTTTGGATGTAATCCATAATCCAATTAATGACATTTACACAAATACCAATCTGTAACAGAGCCAAATGAAATACATTCTAGCTCACCTTGTCATAGGCTTTTGAGAGGTCGATATTCAAGATGACTTCCTTCTGATTCTTGATTTTCACCATGTGAAGGACTTCCTGAGCCATCTCCACTATGTCATGGATTTTCCTATTTTGGAGAAATATGAATTGTTCTTCCCCTATAACCTCACTTAAAATAGACCTTAGCCTTCTTCCTATTATTTTTTAGATTATCTTGTAGACCACGTTGCATCAATAAATATTTCTAAAGTTTCCAAAGGAAACTACATTCTCTTTCTCAGGAATGAGGCAAAGAAAGGTGGAGTTAAGAGTCCCATGGAATTGCCCTACCTTTTGAGATACCTTAACCATTGCCAATAGATTATCTTTCAAGAACTCATAGAAATACTTAAATAACTTCACCGTAAAACCATTTGGACCCAGACTCTTTCCTGAATGAATAGAATTAAGGGCTTGACTAATTTCCAATTCTGTCACTTCTTCAAAAAGAGATCGATTTGTTTCTAACAAAATGATAGAAGGAAAATTTGAAACAATATCCAATGTTTCTTGAATCGAGCATTCTTCTGGGGCCGCACACAGGTTCTCAATGTATCTAGATCCTGCTTCTGACTTGTCTTGGAAGGATCTCACCGAGACATCTTCTTCATTTTTGAATTCCCATATATAATTAATGTTCCTCCTCTGGCTTTCATAATGGTGAAATAACTTTGTGTTATTTTCTCCTTCCTTGAGCCACAATACTCTACTCTTATTCTTCCAATCAATTTCTTCGTTCTTTAGCCACGCAAATTTATTTTCCTCCAAAGTTTTTATCTCTTCCAAATTTTCTTTTCTAAGACCACTATCATCAATGTTTCTATGCAAACCTGATAGGATTTCTTCAATCTCCAAGACCTCGCTCTAGCATTTGTTCTGCCAAATTGGGATCCACTGCTTGATTTCCTCCTTCACCCTTTTTAAATTTGTTGTGAACTGAATCATAAGAGGTTCCTACTGTGAAGGATATAAATTAATCCAATTTTCACAAACCACCTTCCATAATTTTTCTTCCTCTAGTCACACTCTGTTGATTTTTAGCGGGGCCGCAGGAGCCTCAGATATGAATTTCCATAACAGGGATATGGGTCTGTGATCGGATAGACCCCCTTCCTCTATGAAAGACTGAAACTGGAACCATCTCATCATAAGATATTCAGACACCATGAACCTATCCAATATTTTATCCACTTCACTTCTTCTTGGTCTAAAATTCCTCCAAGTGGGGCCTAACTTAGCTAGCTCAACATCCACCAGTCTCAAATTATCCAATAAAG
>JZKD02S2046521.1:13723-26044 GCA_000966675.3 Picea glauca | reverse complement strand
AAGATGAAAGATTTATTCTAACTTAAACTGGGCAGGATGACTATAGATGAATATGAGAGGTGATTTCTAGAGTTGTTGAAGTATGTCCCTTTCATTAAGGATGGCGCAGTCAGGACCAGAGATATATGAGTGGGTTGCCATATTTCATCAATGATAAAATCCAATATGATGATCCCAAGGCTCTGGAAGAAATTATAAGGAGAGAAAAACTCTTATATATGTTGGACAACTGAGAGGGGGGGTGAATCAGTTGTTACCGTGCTTAAACAATTATGGTTCTTTTAAACTCTTTGCAGAAGAACTGAATGATGATTACAATAATGCATAGAAATAAACTAATGGCACATTCAGCATCAGTCACATATATGAGAAATACAGAACATATATTTCCTGAGGAAACCCATACAGGGTAAAAACCACTTTTTCTTTATATGATAAGTAATAGTTATATTCTTTACATTATCATACATATGAGCACCAACTCATAATGAGGCTACAACCTCTGTTTTGCAAGCTTCTACTTGCTGAGAGCACCAACTCTCTGTTTTCTCTAGCACCCACTAGAAGGAAGCACCAAATCCCTGAGTGTTTCCAGCACCAATTGGATGGAAGCACCAACTCCCTGGTTTCTCTAGCACCAACTAGAAGGAAGCACCAAATCCCTGAGTGTTTCCAGCACCAACTGGATGGAAGCACCAACTTCCAATCATACAGGAAACCAACCTATATAACAAAGAACAATAGTTCTCCCTTGCACCACCCTTCCACCCTGGTTTCTCTGGATGCAACAAGATGGAAGCTACAACTCCTTGTGTTCAAGCACCCACTTGAACCTATGAGGACAACAATCCTCCCTAGCACCTCCCTTCCACCCTCAAATATACATCTTTTCTATTGAAACATATTACAGTGATATAATGTTCAACAATTTCTTACCAGACTCGTCACTGTTCTACTGCATCTCATTGCTCTATCTGCCACACTACCTTTATGCACACATGACTTGCATTGTCCATTCTTCTGCGTTTTATCCTCTATGTGCCATGTCCATTCATTGCACAATTCCTCCTCTCTCCCATTCAGCTGTTGCACTCTGATCCTTCTTTACGCATGAATCAACTTCAACAACAGCAACGACAACAACTCCAACAACAACAACAACCCCATCTCTTCTTTGTATTGTGTACTTATAGCTTATGTCCACCTTGTGCATGCAATGTGCACCATACCACTGCATACTCACACCGCACCGATATCCTCCACCTCTTGAGTGCTCTGCCTGATCATCATGGTAACTCTTCAGCTTCTCTGGCAGTTTTCCCATGCGTTCAACATCACTGGGTGTTATGCTAAGATTCATTTTTCTCTCTGGTAGTTGAGACTCTTTGTCTTCTCTGTTACAGTCGAGCTCACCCTCTCTGTTTCAACTACAGGCTTCAATGCTCATCCATCTGTCAATCACTTCTAAGAATAGTATTCCTTCATTGGACGAAGCTTGCAGACTCTTCATCTCCTCTGGCGATCACACAGAGGTCTCTTCGAATTCTCTGGCAGATGCCATCAATGGTTTCTGGCAGTTTCACTGTGTCGTGCATCAGTAGCCCACCGATCTCCTTCAGGTTTATCTGCGCTGTTGGATGAACTTTCTTATATCTTGCATTCATTTCGGCATTTCTATGGCCAAGCTTAGCACCTCTAGCTTCTACCTCCATCTTCCATCGATGTGACCAATGGCTATGACCACACGCTTATGCATAAAGAGATTTTGCGATTTCTCATTTTGTGAGTTTCAACACTATGCTCTGTTGACCCCAAGTCAGCGAAATTTCGATCGCTTGCCACATTTCCTATGATTCGATGGTCCATATATAATCTTGATTCAATGGCCACGATTGAATCGCGATTTCAGCACTCTGGTTGCATTGAGTTCTTCCCTCTCCAAGTCGCGATCCCCAAAACCCCGAAATGGCGTGGGATCAACAGTCGGGATCAACACTTGATCTGACGGTTCAGATCATTTCTTGATTTCGCATTTCGCGATTTCGACATGCTTTATGTTCAGTGTTTTTGTCAATTCAAAGTCTCGATCCATGAAACTCCATAAAGAAGTCGGATCAACGGTCCAGATCACATATTGATCTGACGGTCGCAATTACATCGTGATTTCGCATATCGCGATATTAGGATTCTTGATGTTAATACTCTTTGACATCTCCAACACTCGATCCTCGAAACCCCGAAATGGACTTGGATCAACGGTCCAGATTCAATCTTGATTCAATGGCTGCGATTAAATCGCGATTTCGCATATCACGATTTTGACATTCTTGTTGCATTTTTTTCTTGTCTCTCCATGTCGCGATTCTCGAAACTCCGATATGGAGTTGGATCAACAGTCCAGATTTGATCTTGATTCAACGGGTGTGATTAAGTCGCAATTTTTCCTATCGCGAAATCGGGATTCCTGTGGATGATATTACTTGACATCTCCAACTCTCGATCCCCGAAACTCCAACATGGACTGGAATCAACGGTCCAGATTCAACTTTAATCTAACGGCTTAGATTGAATCGCAATTTCTCATATCGTGATTTCGAGAGGTTAGGGAACATCGTTCCTTTGACTCTCCAGTCAGTGAACTGACTATCTTTCCCCACGTGTCCTTCCTGATGATGGATGGTCCTCCTTTTTCCAGGATTTTATACGCCCACTTCTCCTTGTACTTTAAAGAGCATGCAGGTTTTTCTTGATCCAACGATGGTCGGATCCTGCGCTTGGATTGAACCCCTGAGATCTATCCTCCTCTTCAGCATGCTCTTCTTGTCTAAATTTAGATCTGACGACCCTCGTTCTGTCGGGAATTTTGGATGGGAGCCAACGATCAATAGTGCTTCTCAAACTTTACGGGACTTCATCATGCCTGATCAATAGTTTAGATCAATCCTTGATTTGACGACTGAGGATTGATGTGTTTAGACAATTGTTGCATTGTTGGTCTTCCTAAATATCACTGCACTACTAATCATCATTGTTGTACTCAAGCCATCATCATTGTTGTACTTGCCATCAATGACAAGCTTACACTGCCTGTAAAATATACCAAACATCCTTTGCACTATCTCTTCTGATCTTATCAAGGTTGCTCTGCAACCTCTTCCCAAAATACTTATGGTGCCCGCCTATTACATTCTTCTTGTACACATGCCATCTTCATTTCTATACATGCCATCAATGACAAGCATATGTTGCATGTTAAACATTTTCCAACAATCTCCCCCTTTGACATTGATGGCAACAAAGGCACCCAGATTCTTTTCTCCCCCTTTGACATCAATGTCAAAGAGAATATGCTCCCCCTGAGATGTTGCAGTATTTTTAGGAGGTATCAGATATTAAACCAATGCAAACTCCCCCTGACGGGATGGACTCTCTCATTTGAGGCCTGCAGAATATTTGTATCGAAACCATAGTCTTCTCTTTCTGATTCTTGGACCTGTTCATCTTCAGCTTCCGTTGTATCCTCTGTGGAAAACTCAAAATTTCTCACCTCTCTTACTAGGATTCCTTCATCATCCTTTTCTTCTCATGAGTGGATGACTCCCCCTGTCACTGTTATCTCTCTGCTTCTGACTATTTTCCTCCTTTGTTTCTAAAAGGTTAGCTTTCCCTGACAATGTATTTCCTCTTGTTATATCTACAGGATGTCATGTAAATCTTTTTGTAAAATAAAATGTTGTTGTTGAAGAGCTGTTGTCATATTGACATACTGCGTAATTGTAGCTTGTACTTTTAAAACAACACTTGGATCTCCCCATTGATTCTCATCGATCTCTATCACTGCAATTTTCATTTTTCTTTCATGATGCTTACCATCCAAGGATTTTATGACCATATTCAATCACAAGAAAAATATGCTACAACCACTCTCATACCTGCTTTTCTTTTTCACAGACAGAGGACCTGTATCAGGTTTCTTAGGAGGACTGATTTCTTCCTTGTTGTATCCAATACTAGATTTGTCATTTGGTGATCTCTGACTATCCAAGATCTTATCCAGGGTCATGGATTTGTTTAAGAACTTGCTTTGGGTGTTTGCCTTCTCAACCTTCAAGACTTTTGCTTCCATCTTATGACATGGTTCTTCTCCTACTTCATCCATGGGGAAAATGCTAACTGAACATGCTTTTATTGTATCTGAATATTCTTCTTTACTTGCAGGGGAGGATTCAATTTCAACATCATTAATTGTCCTTATGCATTTATTCACCACTTGTCTTGAGTTTACATTTAACTTACATTCTTTGGACGTGAACACCTCTTCATTGCCTCTGTCACATTTTTGACTTGTACTAAGCAAATTATGTTTCAAATCATCCACAAGCAGAATGTACTGGGCATATCCTTTGTCATTACTCAAACTCATCATCCCTCTATCCTTAATTTTGCCTAGTTCATCATTTTCAAGTATCACATTTCCTGTTTTTCTTTTACTTATGGACAATAGCTTATCCTTGTCTCCAGTCATGTGCTTGGAACATCCACTGTATATATTCCCAGAGGCCTTTTTTTTTGAGTTGAAAGTGCTTGAACACATTTTTCACTATCTTTCCTCTTCCATGTGCTCGTCTTTCTATCTAAGAACTTTATCCTTCGATCTACTTCGTAATTCTTGAGATGGTAGTTTGCAGCTTTGTGGCCAAAGTTGTGACAGTTATAGCATTCAATCTCATTGTTCAATAGGTCAAAGTTATTGTTGCAGTGTTGTCTACTCATTGACTGTTTATTAATCCTCGACCTCCTTAGTTGCATGTCTCTAGACTTAATTTGGCAATTTGGAATATGTGATGGTTTGTTACTCTGTTGTATCATTCTTTGTTGTGGCAGATATTTATTCCTTGGAAATCTTAATTGCTCATGTCTAAGACTTAAGGAACAATTTACAGCTTTGTGACCAAAGTTAGAATAGTAGAATCAATATCCATAGAAAAATTCTTTGTACCTGGAAAATGGTTGTCTTCTTTGAGAATATCGATTTCTTTCATGTTGATGATGTCTTTGAGCAGGGAGAGCATTATTTCTTTGTTCTACAGATTCAGTCCTGGCACTTTTTCCTTTACTTTTCCTGGGCGGCTGATTATCTTCCTTTCTTTCTGTAGGTTTGTTGTTGTCATTGGTTGTCTATTTGACATGGACACTAGCTTTGACAAACTTGATGGGTTATTTGTTTCTTGGCTGACCACTACTTGATCCCTCTTCATAACCCAAACCAGTTTTCATCTTTGGATTCCTTTGCTGATTCAGAATGGTGGCTAATCCTTCTTAGGCTTTGATACTTGATAGATTCTGATGATACAAGGCTTGAAATTTCTCCATCTCTTTCCTAGTTTTCACTACTTCTTCTTCCAGGGCTTCAGATCTTGCCCTCTTTTCTGATAGTTGATGTTTTAGAATATCCTCGATTTTATTTGCCTCTTCTAATTTCACTTTTAGCAGGGAAAGGTCTTCATCAGGTTGTTTACTGTCTTTCTCGAACAGTATCAGCAATTGTTTTTGTTTTCTATTCTTAATTCTGAGTCTGTCAATCTCTTCCAGTGCACTGATCAGTTCTCCTCCCATATCAACCACAACTTCTTCATCATTCTCATTACCTTCATAACTGTTAATGAGTTTGTCCCACAATTCCTTAGTAGTTTGAAGATGCATAACCTTCACAAACTCATCTTCTACAAGTCCATTAAAGATAGCATTCATTCCCTTAGCATTAAAGCTAAATTCTAACTTATCATCTTTGGAAGCTAGCACAACAGGCTTTATGTATCCAGTCTCTACTACATCCCAGACATCAGCTCCTAAGGCCATTAGGTATGTTCTCATTCTAACCTTCCAGAAGGCAAAATTCATTCCATCAAATAGAGGAGGCCTAGTGACTGAATTCCCTTCATGGATTGTCATGTTTAAGCTCTAGGATCTACCCTTAGATAAAAAAGGGGGCCTTCTCTGATACCAATTGTTGGACAACTGAGAGGGGGGGGGGTGAATCAGTTGTTACCGTGCTTAAACAATTATGGTTCTTTTAAACTCTTTGCAAAAGAACTGAATGATGATCACAATAATGCAGAGAAATAAACTAATGGCACATTCAGCATCAGTCACATATATGAGAAATAAAGAGACAGATATTTCCCGAGGAAACCCATACAAGGTAAAAACCTCTTTTTATTTATATGATAAGTAATAGTTACATTCTTTACATTATCATACGTATGAGCACCAACTCATAATGAGGCTACAACATCTGTTTTGTAAGCTGCTACTTGCTGAGAGCACCAACTCTCTATTTTCTCTAGCACCCACTAGAAGGAAGCACCGACTCCCTGGTTTATCTAGCACCAACTAGAAGGAAGCACCAACTCCCTGGTTTCTCTAGCACCAACTAGAAGGAAGCACCAACTCCCTGAGTGTTTCCAGCACCAACTGGATGGAAGCACCAACTTCTAATCATACAGGCAACCAACCTGTATAACAGAGAACAATAGTTCTCCCTTGCACCACCCTGCCACCCTGGTTTCTCTATCTGCAACCAGATGGAAGCTACAAATCCCTATGTTCAAGCACCCACTTAAACCTATGAGGACAACAATCCTCCCTATCATCTCCCTTCCACCCTCAAATATACATCTTTTCTACTGAAACTTATTACAGTGATATAATATTCAACAATTTCTTACCAAACTCATCACTGTTCTGTTGCATCTCGTTGCTCTATCTGCCACACTGCCTTTCTGCACACATGAATTGCATTGTCCGTTCTTCTGCGTTTTATCTTCTGTGCGCCATGTCCATTTACTGCACAATTCCTCTTCTCTCCCATTCAGCTGCTTCACTCTAATCCTTCTTTATGCATGAATCACCTTCAACAACAACAACGACAACAACTCCAATAGCAATAGCAACCCCATCTCTTCTCTGTATTGTGTACTTATAGCTTATGTGCACCTTGTGCATGCAATGTGCACCATACCACTACAAAATCACACCACGCCGATATCCTCCACCTCTCGAGTGCTCTGCCTGATCATCATGGTAACTCTTCAACTTCTCTAGCGATTATCGCACGCGTTCAACATCACTGGGTGTTATGCTGAGATTCCTCTTTCTCTCTGGTAGTTGAGACTCTTCGTCTTCTCTGTTACAGTCGAGCTCACCCTCTCTGTTTCAGCTACAGGCTTCAACGCTCATCCATCTGTCAATCCCTTCTAAGAATAGTCTTCCTTCATTGGATGAAGCTTGGAGACTCTTCATCTCCTCTGGCGATCACACAGAGGTCTCTTCGAATTCTCTGGCAGAAGCCATCAATGGTTTCTGGTAGTTTCACTGTGTCGTGCATTAGTAGCCCTCCAATCTCCTTTATGTTTATCTGCGTTGTTGGATGAACTTTATTAGGTCTTGCATTCATTTCGGCATTTCTGTGGCCAAACTTAGAACCTCTAGCTTCTACCTCCATCTTCCATTGATGTGACCAATGGCTATGACCACACGCTTATGCATAAAGTGCTTTTGCAATTTCTCATTTCGTGAGTTTCAACACTATGCTCCGTTGACCCTAAGTCAGCAAAATTTCGATCGCTTTCCACATGTCCTATGATTCGATGGTCCAGATCTAATCTTGATTCAACGGCTGTGATTGAATCGCGATTTCGCATATCGCGATTTCGGCACTCTAGTTGCATTGAGTTCTTGCCTCTCCAAGTTGCGATCCCCGAAACCCCAAAATGGCGTGGGATCAACGGTCCTGATCAAAAGTTGATCTGATGGTTCAGATCATTTCATTATTTCGCATTTCGCGATTTTGACATGCTTGATGTTCAGTGTTTTTGTCACTTCAAAGTCTCGATCCACGAAACTCTGTAAAGAAGTCAAATCAACGGTCCAGATCACATCTTGATCCGATGGTTGCAATTACATCGCGATTTTGCATATCACGATATCGGGATTCTTGATATTAATACTCTTTGACATCTCCAACACTCGATCCTCGAAACCCCAAAATGGACTTGGATCAATGGTCCAGATTCAATCTTGATTCAATGGCTACGATTAGATCGCGATTTCACATATTGCGATTTCGACATTCTTGTTGCATTGTTTTCTTGTCTCTCCATGTCGCAATTCTCGAAACTCTGATATGGAGTTGGATCAACAGTCCAGATTTCATCTTGATTCAACGGCTGTGATTAAGTCGTGATTTTTCCTATCGCGAAATCGGGATTCCTGTGGATGATATTACTTAACATCTCCAACTCTTGATCCCCGAAACTCCGACATGGACTGGAATCAATGGTCCAGATTCAACTTTAATATGACAGCTCAGATTGAATCACGATTTCACATATTGCGATTTCGAGAGGTTAGGGAACATTGTTCCTTTGACTCTCCAGTCAACGAACTGACGATCTTTCCCCACGTGTCCTGCCTGATGATGGACGGTCCTCCTTTTTCCAGGATTTTATACACCCACTTCTCCTTGTACTTTAAAGAGTGTGAAGGTTCTGCTTGATCCAATGATGGTCAGATCTCGCACTTGGATCAAACCCCTGAGATCTATCCTCCTCTTCAACACGCTCTTCTTGTCTAAATTCAGATCTGACGGCCCTCGTTCTGTCGGGAATTTTGGATGGGATCCAATGATTAGTAGTGCTTATCAAAATTTACGGGACTTCATCATGCCTGATCAATAGTTTAGATCAATCCTCGATTTGACGACTGAGGATTGATGTGTTTAGACAATTGTTGCATTGTTGGTCTTCCTGAATATCACTGCACTACTGATCATCGTTGTTGTACTCAAGCCATCATCACTGTTGTACTTTCCATTAATGACAAGCTTACACTGCCTGTAAAACATACCAAACATCCTCTGCACTATCTCTTCTAATCTTATCGAGGTTTCTCTGCAGCTTCTTCCCAAAATACTTCTGGCGCCCATCTATTACATTCTTCCTGTACTCATGCCATCTTCATTGCTGTACTTTCCATCGATGAGAAGCATATGCTGCCTGTTAAACATTTTCCAACAATATCATCAGCAAAAAGGAAAGCCTACTTCCCAAAAGATTGGGAAGACAAGAGGAAGTTTAAGAGGGAGTAGAGGCAGAAGGGGAACAAGCCACCATTTTTCAGATATAGTCCTCAAGGACAACCAGTTTTGAGAGAGCTCAAGATGGCTGAAGTAGGTGGGCAAAGGATAAGGCAGAAACCTATGCAATGTTGGGGATGTAAAGGAGACCAAAAGTATAGAGATTTCCCTCACAAAATGGACAAGGTGAGAGTTGTTCACCATGTTCAACAAGCATAAATAGTGGATGACATGGGAAGAAGAGTACCAAGGATCTATGCAGCCCTGGACAACAAGCAAGTTGAGTTTCAATCACACACGATTGAAGTTGAAGCTATGATCAATAACCATGTCTTTACTAATTTTAATAGACTCAAGGCATAATCATATCTATGTATATCCTAAGTTAGTGGAAATATTTCAACTAACAAGAGGCAAGCATGGGAAATCTTGGTTGGTGCAGCTGGCTACAGGAGCCAAGAGAAAGGTTGTTGAATTGGTTAAATCATGTCTAGTGGACATGAATGGACTGACTACCAAGGAAGGTTTGAACACATTTACTTTGGGATCATATGATTACCTAATTGGTATGGATTGGTTGGACCAACACCATGCCATATTAGACTATCATAACAAGGAATTCACTTTCCTGGATGAGGAAGGAAATCAGAGAGTAGTCCAAGGAATTCCCAGGGGGGTTACTATCCGAGAAATCTCACCAATGTAGCTAAAGAAGTGTTACAAGAAGTGTTTTCAAATACTTGTAGCCCATATGGAGGAAGCATCTAAAGATAAGGTGCCAAATCTGGGGGATCATGCAGTTCTGGAAGATTTTGAATATGTGTTCAAGGAGGTACCATAACTACCCCCAAAGATAGATATTGATTTCTCTATAGATTTGATACCTGGGGAAGCTCCAGTATCAAAGACTCCTTACAGAATGAGTACACCAGAGATGAATGAGTTGAAAATGCAGCTTGAAGAAATTTTGAAGAAGGGGTATATACACCCAAGTGTGTCACCTTGGGGTGCCCCAGTCTTGTTCATGAAGAAAAATGATGGGACATTGATATTGTGCATCGATTTCAGATAGTTTAACAAAGTGACTATAAAGAACCAGTATCCTCTACCAAGGATTAATGATCTCTTCGATCAGTTGAAGGTTGTAAGAATATTTTCAAAGATAGATCTCAGGTCAGGATACCATCAGGTAAGGATTAAAGAGGAACATATCAGAAAGACCCTCTTCAGGACAAGGTATGGTCATTATGAGTTCACAATGGTGCCATTTGGGTTATCAAATGCACCAGCTATTTTCATGTTCTTAATGAATGGTGTTTTCCAAGAATATTTAGACACGTTGTCATTGTCTTTTTGGATAACATCCTTGTATATTCGAAGTCATAAGAAGAGCATGAAAATAATTTGAGGGTGGTGTTGCAAGTTCTAAGAGAGCATCAGTTGTATGCCAAATTGAGTAAGTGCTCATTTTATCAAAACAAAATTCACTATTTGGTGCATATCATATCTGAAGAAGGGATAGTAGTGGACCTTGAAAAGTTTGAGGCCATTAAAGGGTGGACAACACCTAAAAATTTGACAGAAGTTATATCCTTCATCGGTCTAGCTGGCTACTATAAAAGATTCATTGCAGGGTTTTCGAGAATAGCTCATCCCATCACTTCCTTGCAAAGGAAGGGGAATAAGTTTCAATGGAAAACGTAATGTGAAATGAGCTTCTAGCAATTGAAGAAGTTGTTAACTAGTGCTCCAATTTTGTGGATTTCTGATCCGAAAGAAGATTATGTAGTTTGCATAGATGCGTGCAAAGAAGGACTTGGAGGATTCCTTAGTCAAAATGGATTTGTGATATGTTTCAAGTCCATAAAATTGAAAGACTTGAAAGGCTCTATGCCACTCATGATTTGGAGTTGGAATCCATAGTACACGCTTTGAATAAGTGGAGGAACTACCTCATGGGAAAGAGGTTTGAGTTGAGGACAAACCATATCAGTCTAAAATATTTGTTTGATCAACCAACTTTGAATGTTAGGCAGAGTAGATGGTTGGAATTCCTCTGTGAGTATGACTTTGATATCAAGCACATAAAAGGAAAGGAGAACAAGGTGGCTAATGCACTCAACAGGAGAGGGCATGAACTGCATGTTACAACCATTAGCATGTATCATACGGATCTTAAAAACAAAAATTTTGAGACTGGAAAAGTTGACTTGTAGTACATGGAATTGGTAACAAAATTGCAACAAGTTAAAATGCAGTAGAAAGATGAAAATTATGAATTGGAAATTGATAGAATTCTCTTGTATAGAAACAGATTTTATGTACTCAATTCTCCTTAATTGAAGAGTGTCATTTTAAAATAAATGCACAATGTACCTTATGCGGGACCCCCAGGATATCAAAAAATAGTTTTAGCAGTCAAGAGCCAATATTATTGGCCAGACTTGAAGAGGGAAATTGTTGAATACATAGCTAAATGCTATGAGTGTCAAAGGGTCAAGGCTGAGCATAGACACACAGTTGGGTTACTATATCCATTACCCATTCCTCAGTGGAAGTGGGAAGTGGTGACAATGGATTTCATCATAGGATTTCTCATAACAAGCAAGCAACATGATGCAATCATGGTGGTGGTGTAAAAGCTTACTAAAGTTTCCCATTCCATTCCTATGAAGGTTACTCACAAGGAAACCAATATTGTTGATATTTATATGAGGGAAGTAGCACACTTGCATGGGATACCAAAGACAATTGTGTCTGACAGAGACCCAAATTTTACCTCAAAGTTTTCAAAGGGGTTATTCAAAGGGTTCAAAACTTATCTGAGCTTCAACACAACTTATCACCGTGAGTCTGATGGGAAACCAGAAAGGGTGATCCGGGTGATAGAGGATATGCTAAGGATGTATCTGATGGACAAACCATCTAAATGGGAAGATTACTTACAATTGGTAGAATTTTCCTACAACAATGGGTATCAAGCATCAGAAAAGATGAGCCCGTTTTGAAGCACTTTATGGCAGAAAGTGCAACACCCTAGTAACCTGGGACAACCCAGCTGATAGGGAAGTGGTTGGGCCAGAGTTGCTCAAGGAAATGGAAGAGAAAATGCTAAATATTAAACAGAATTTGAAGGCTTCCCAATATAGGAAGAAAATCTATGTTGACAAGAACATAACTCACAA